>OY726518.1:129881981-130152121 GCA_963383655.1 Bathymodiolus septemdierum
TGGTGTATATATAATTAATATACAAAAGAAATAATATTTGGTGTATATATAATTAATATACAAAAGAAATAATATCTGGTGTATATATAATTAATATACAAAAGAAATAATATCTGGTGTATATATAATTAATATACAAAAGAAATAATATCTGGTGTATATATAATTAATTAACAAAAGAAATAATATCTGGTGTATATATAATTAATTAACAAAAGAAATAATATCTGGTGTATATATAATTAATATACAAAAGAAATAATATCTGGTGTATATATAATTAATATACAAAAGAAATAATATCTGGTGTATATATAATTAATATACAAAAGAAATAATATCTGGTGTATATATAATTAATATACAAAAGAAATAATATCTGGTGTATATATAATTAATATACAAAAGAAATAATATCTGGTGTATATATAATTAATATACAAAAGAAATAATATCTGGTGTATATATAATTAATATACAAAAGAAATAATATCTGGTGTATATATAATTAATATACAAAAGAAATAATATCTGGTGTATATATAATTAATATACAAAAGAAATAATATCTGGTGTATATATAATTAATATACAAAAGAAATAATATCTGGTGTATATATAATTAATATACAAAAGAAATAATATCTGGTGTATATATAATTAATATACAAAAGAAATAATATCTGGTGTATATATAATTAATTAACAAAAGAAATAATATCTGGTGTATATTAATTAATATACAAAAGAAATAATATCTGGTGTATATATAATTAATTAACAAAAGAAATAATATCTGGTGTATATATAATTAATATACAAAAGAAATAATATCTGGTGTATATATAATTAATATACAAAAAATATAATATCTGGTGTATATATAATTAATATACAAAAGAAATAATATCTGGTGTATATATAATTAATATACAAAAGAAATAATATCTGGTGTATATATAATTAATATACAAAAGAAATAATATCTTGTGTATATATAATTAATATACAAAAGAAATAATATCTGGTGTATATATAATTAATTAACAAAAGAAATAATATCTGGGGTATATACAATTAATTAACAAAAGAAATAATATCTGGTGTATATATAATTAATATACAAAAGAAATAATATCTGGTGTATATATAATTAATATACAAAAGAAATAATATCTGGTGTATATATAATTAATATACAAAAGAAATAATATCTGGTGTATATATAATTAATATACAAAAGAAATAATATCTGGTGTATATATAATTAATTAACAAAAGAAATAATATCTGGTGTATATATAATTAATATACAAAAGAAATAATATCTGGTGTATATATAATTAATATACAAAAGAAATAATATCTGGTGTATATATAATTAATATACAAAAGAAATAATATCTGGTGTATATATAATTAATATACAAAAGAAATAATATCTGGTGTATATATAATTAATATACAAAAGAAATAATATCTGGTGTATATATAATTAATATACAAAAGAAATAATATCTGGTGTATATATAATTAATATACAAAAGAAATAATATCTGGTGTATATATAATTAATGTACAAAAGAAATAATATCTGGTGTATATATAATTAATCAGAAATAAAACAAAACAGTGGTGCATGACAGTACTATGTATTACGTCTAAATATTTCTTGGCCGACAAATTAAATCATCGTAAGGATCTTAGGCTAATAAATATTGCAGATAAAGTCAAGAATTGATTGTAAAATAAATATGAATATCTAACAACTAAAAACACGATCCTAAAACTACTACTCTAATGTCAGCAGAATACCAATGTACGAACAAAACATAATCATGTAGATAAACACGGTGGGGCCTGGATATTCAAATGGGAACATTTTGTTTTTATAGTTTTTGATGAATTCGGTTCCTACAATGCGTGATCAACGAATATACCAAATTTGACGCTGGGCATTAAACAAATGTTGCCGGGATTCTGTCACGCTCAACATATTTAAGATGCGCCTGTGTAGATTCATTCTTTGAAACCAGTAGTGTATATTCCGAACAACCCGTAAATGACCATGTAGAAGTCCTTTACCTATACAGTCAGTTGATGTTTATGACTACAAATTCCATCCGGGTTAGTATTTGTCGAATATTTCTACTTCTTAGAATTAAAAACAATTGTATGAGTGACCTCAGGTGCTCTAGACGGGTAGGCAGTTTCAGATTCACCAGTGGCCTACTATTAAGGTTCTAGACATCAGACATCAATTAAAATAACGTGTTACTTTGTACTGGTATTGTACGTGAGGTCCTCTATAATGATTTTTTGCTCTGTTTAAATTTTGCAAATCACATGCCTGTCTTGTTTTTGAATGACTATTTATATTGTTTAATTTTCAACTCTGAAACTACAAATGCAAATGTTTTGTAACTTGGTTATTAACGTTATTTGTGTTTGTTTGCCTATAGTGGTGATTAACACATATTGTGTTGTTGTTTTATTGTTTTGTTTTTCTTCGTCTTGTGTACCCTGTTACCAGGTTCTCTGGATTGTTTTTGTTTCCTTTGTCTTCGTCTTGTGTACCCTATGTTACCAGGTTCTCTGGATTGTTCTTTTTTGATTGTCCCTTCGGTATTCTCTAACATTTATTTGGTAGGATTAATTTTTCTTGCAATTATTTAATTAGCAGCCGAAGTAAAAATGTGATTTGACCACCATTCTAAACCAGATATATGTAGCTTCATTTGAATAGAATTTTCCACACTAATTAAGAATGATTCCTTCTATTGGCTATATGTATATGTATGCTAATCTCTTTGTAACAATTTCTTAAATGTAATTTGAGAATAATAAAGTTCTTACTTTATTCTTTGGATTAACGTTTGAAGAGAGTGGTGTTAAAAACCATGCGTTCACACAACATTTTAATAAGTCATTTCACTATTAAAAAATATATTGCAATAATCGGATTTGTTGCCAAAACATTGTGTTTTTATGATTTATGTATATGTGATATATATATATATATATATATATATATATATATATATATATATATATATATATATATATATATATATATGCTGACAATAAAAAATCTACAAGATATACGTAGTGTTCATGTATTATTTTACTTCATGTGATAAGAAATGGGCAATGAGAAGCCGCAAATCGAAGAACAGACAATACAGTGGCCAAAAGAATTCTCTATAAAAGATTACACAGAAAGCAAAAGATTGAGCAATACGAATCCAACTAAAAACCGGGGGTGATCTCAGGTTTTCGGAAAGGTTACCAATTCATATGTCATATCTTATGTCTGATATGTGATTAGATGAAGAACCCGTTCATCTATGTTTTATAAATTCATAGATAAACAAATTAATATAGAAACCAGCTATAATTCTTTTTATATATAAAATGCTTACAAAAAGGCACCACGATTCAACATCTGAGTTTAAAAAACGATCTACTTTCTAGAGTAACACGACCGTTGCCACTAGTGAAGCAAAAACTGTTTGCTCTTCCGGAGCCCCCGAGTCGACTCCCGGTTTTAGTGGTGTTCGTGTTACTCGATCTTTATTTTTCTGTGTGGTTTTTTGTAGATCGTTTTTTGTTCCTTTGTCCTTTTTCTTTTGGCCATCAGTGTGTTGTCTGTCCTTCGAGTTATGGATTCTGATTACCCCTTTGGTATCTTCAAACTCTCTCTTTCTCCACTACGGAGTAAAACCAATTGAAGGGGATGTCGGTTTGTTGTATGGGATGGATCACATACACGACGGGATTCAAGATAATCATTACCGATCCTATACGTTGTATATTATTTTCTTAGACAATCAAAACGTTCTTCATAGGGGCATCCCTGTGTCACCTGTGTACTAGATCTATAGCTTAAACTAGTTCTCGTCATTAATATTGCTGTACTACCGCTCACTTTAGGTTAATACTCCGATAATTAATGTTACCAAGTGTTATGTCTTATAGGATTGGAATAATAAAAATGGTTAGATCTGTTAGTAGTATTCGAGTCTCAAGTGCTATCAACTTTAAGTATGTTTTACGGTCATGTATTTGGGTATTAGAGGTATCGATTTTATTTCTTTATACGATTTCTTTATTGGATTTTGAACTGTTCCGACATTGTGGTATTTTTTGTTATTCATTTTATTTTTTTTCCTAAAAAATTAATTTGAATGTATTTGTTGTGTCAGAATTTATTTTAAAAGGAGATCATTGTGATACGTATTTGGATGATCATTGATATTTGATTTAGCATAATGAATATAAGAAGGTTTTGTTGTGTCCATACTGCATTAATTTTTTTTGTCAAAAAGAAAATACAGTCAAACCAGTGTAGCGGTTAATACTCCCTACCAATGAAGGTATAAATAACTCAGCTTATAATACTCAGTTTGGATGTCAGCCGTGTTTTTAGTTGAATCACATTGGAAGCTTAACATTTTGTGATATACAATCACACTCTACTGTTCCACTATGTCTTATCTGTCAATAAAGGGGCACTCATGTGAGCAAGAGAAATCGACTTCTACAAAAGAAAAGATTGCCGTATAGCTGTGTTCTGACAGAAAACTGCTGTCATAAATGTTACATGTGCTTTGTTGTGTTGTCCTAAATGCTACACGTGCTTTGTTGTGTTGTTCTAAATGTAACATGTGCTTTATTCTGTTGTCCTAAATGTTACATGTGCTTTGTTGTGTTGTCCTTAATTTTACATGTGTTTTGTTGTGTTGTCCTAAATGTTACATGTGTTTGACTGTGTTGTCCTAAATGTAACATGTGCATTGTTGTGTTGTCCTAAATGTAACATGTGCTTTGTTGTGTTGTTCTAAATGTAACATGTGCTTTGTTGTGTTTTCCTAAATGTTACATGTGCTTTGTTGTGTTGTCCTAAATGTTACATGTGCTTTGTTGTGTTGTCCTAAATGTTGCATGTGTTTGACTGTGTTGTCCTAAATGTAACATGTGCATTGTTATGTTGTCCTAAATGTAACATGTGCTTTGTTGTATTGTTCTAAATGTAACATGTGCTTTGTTGTGTTTTCCTAAATGTAACATGTGCTTTGTTGTGTTGTCCTAAATGTTACATGTGCTTTGTTGTGTTGTTCTAAATGTAACATGTGCTTTATTCTGTTGTCCTAAATGTTACATGTGCTTTTTTGTGTTGTCCTTAATGTTACATGTGCTTTGTTGTGTTGTCCTAAATGTTACATGTGTTTGACTGTGTTGTCCTAAATGTAACATGTGCATTGTTGTGTTGTCCTAAATGTAACATGTGCTTTGTTGTGTTGTTCTAAATGTAACATGTGCTTTGTTGTGTTTTCCTAAATGTAACATGTGCTTTGTTGTGTTGTCCTAAATGTTACATGTGCTTTGTTGTGTTGTCCTAAATGTTGCATGTGTTTGACTGTGTTGTCCTAAATGTTACATGTGCATTGTTATGTTGTCCTAAATGTTACATGTTCTTTGTTGTGTTGTTCTAAATGTAACATGTGCTTTGTTGTGTTTTCCTAAATGTAACATGTGCTTTGTTGTGTTGTCCTAAATGTTACATGTGCTTTGTTGTGTTGTCCTAAATGTTGCATGTGTTTGACTGTGTTGTCCTAAATGTTACATGTGCATTGTTATGTTGTCCTAAATGCTACATGTGCTTTGTTGTGTTGTTCTAAATGTAACATGTGCTTTGTTGTGTTTTCCTAAATGTAACATGTGCTTTGTTGTGTTGTCCTAAATGTTACATGTGCTTTGTTGTGTTGTCCTAAATGTTGCATGTGTTTGACTGTGTTGTCCTAAATGTTACATGTGCATTGTTATGTTGTCCTAAATGTTACATGTGCTTTGTTGTGTTGTTCTAAATGTAACATGTGCTTTGTTGTGTTTTCCTAAATGTAACATGTGCTTTGTTGTGTTGTCCTTAATGTTACATGTGCTTTGTTGTGTTGTCCTAAATGTTGCATGTGTTTGACTGTGTTGTCCTAAATGTTACATGTGCATTGTTATGTTGTCCTAAATGTTACATGTGCTTTGTTGTGTTGTTCTAAATGTAACATGTGCTTTGTTGTGTTTTCCTAAATGTAACATGTGCTTTGTTGTGTTGTCCTAAATGTTACATGTGCTTTGTTGTGTTGCCCTAAATGTTACATGTGCTTTGTTGTGTTGTCCTCAATGTTGCATGTGTTTGGCTGTGTTGTCCTAAATGTTACATGTGCTTTGTTGTGTTGTCCTAAATGTAACATGTGCTTTGTTGTGTTGTCCTAAATGTAACATGTGCTTTGTTGTGTTGTTCTAAATGTTACATGTGCTTTGTTGTGTTGTCCTAAATGTTACATGTGCTTTGTTGTGTTGTCCTAAATGTTGCATGTGTTTGGCTGTGTTGTCCTAAATGTAACATGTGCTTTGTTGTGTTGTCCTAAATGTAACATATGCTTTGTTATGTTGTCCTAAATGTAACATGTGCTTTGATGTGTTGTCCTAAATGTAACATGTGCTTTGTTATGTTGTCGTAAATGTAACATGTGCTTTGTCGTGTTGTCCTAAATGTAACATGTGCTTTGTTGTGTTGTCCTAATTGTAACATGTGCTTTGTTGTGTTGTCCTAAGTGTAACATGTGCTTTGTTGTGTTGTCCTAATTGTAACATGTGCTTTGTTGTGTTGTCCTAATTGTAACATGTGCTTTGTTGTGTTGTCCTAAGTGTAACATGTGCTTTGTTGTGTTGTCCTAAGTGTAACATGTGCTTTGTTGTGTTGTCCTAAGTGTAACATGTGCTTTGTTGTGTTGTCCTAATTGTAACATGTGCTTTGTTGTGTTGTCCTAAGTGTAACATGTGCTTTGTTGTGTTGTCCTAATTGTAACATGTGCTTTGTTGTGTTGTCCTAAATGTAACATGTGCTTTATTGTGTTGTCCTAAATGTTACGTGTGCTTTGTTGTGTATTCTAATGTTAATAATATTTAGAAATCTGGTTATTTGGATTGTTGATTGTTGTTAATAAACACGTAGATACATAATTTAGTGCACACGATACGTTTCTGTAATAAACTTCATCAAGTGCTCATAATTAAAAGATTGGAAAGCCAAATAATTTTAAAATCTTTGGGAGCAAGTAAACCAAAGGATCCCAAACAGGATAACAAAATCATAATGTGAGTAGTATTTTAAATACAATGTCACAACAATGAATTATGTGTAATATGTGTGTTGTTAACCGGATAAAACGTCAATTACAAGGAGAGATTATGGATACAGTCGGACAACGACCACATCTAGCTACGTACAAATAATGTGACTTTATCTAAGCACGAGGCACAAGTTATTTTCCATCTCAAGGTATTTACCTCACAGCGGAGAAACTTGCCACTTTTTCTTTACTCGGGTTTCCAGATGACATTTAGAAGGTAAGCAACACAACATAAGCGATTCCCTTATCCTTTATTAACTGCTAATTACTAAATTTAAATGAAACATTTTATTGCCATAAATCCAACAAAATTGTGACAAAAATATAAACAAAAATAGATCAGTTGCTGCACATATGTTGTCTTACTAGCTTAATTATATCTAAAATGTAATTATGATGTAAATAGATAAGGGTTATAAATCTAACTATGTTTACACGAGTGCTGCTGTGTCCATTTTTCTTCTTCAAATAATCTAGGCTGTAAGCATTTTAAGAAAATAACAGATTTATGAGCGATATTTTTAGGTAAAGGGAAAAACGAACACTACAATTTAATGACACACTCAAAGGGAAAAGATATCATAAAAACTCAAAGTGAGATCAACTGCTCGAGAAGGCCTCCCGCCCCATATGTGACACCCGTCTTAAGTCCAGTTATGAATCAATCACTTTAGATACGTCTGTTCCGTATCGTTCCGTCAAATGATAATGATACCCTTCAACTTTCGAAACGAACCACGAAGGAACACTGTCTGGGGTATATATTTAGGAGGTGATATCTCCACAACTGGTACAACCGTTCAGATGGCTGTATGTTAAGAATTTAATACACATTCGCCTTTAGGATGGGATACTATTGGGTGCTCCGTGCTGTATAATGCAAAGCTCCGTGCATGTTAAAGACATCTTCAATGAACTCCTAGAACTCCTAAAGAGCAGATAGGTAGGAGAGATCGTTGGTAGTCCTTTGTAATGGAAACATTTCAATGGCCCACCCGTTATATACCCTTTTACTTGAGGAAATCAAAACATCTTTCTACAGACACACCCCTGAACAAAATATAAATGAGTAGACCTATGCCAGAGCAACTGCTATCTGATCTTCTGTGTTTGTCAACGTAATCGCGTCATAAATATATTACGTGATGTTTAAGCAAAATACCTGACAATGGACTATCATTACTAGCATTCAAGTAGATTATGTAAACTGGAAACAAAAAAGTATATTTACATTTTGTAGATATTGTAGTCATGTGTGGTTGTCTTAAACATATACTTAGCATACTATATATGTACACAAGTATTGACCTTGTCCAATGTGTAGTTATCTTCTTTCACAGTGTTCATCGGCGTGACGTCCGAAAACAGCTGACTCGATAAAACAGAAGAATAGAGCTGGAATTAAGTTGGGTAAACACGTGTATGACATTTACGCTTCTGGCTATAGGTTCTAAAATATTATTTTTCATGTTCATATTTTTTTTTATTCTAGGTGTGTAATGACTCAAAATGTTTATAATTTTTACTCAAATGTTTATGCCACTGCCGACCAGTGCATACTTAATATGCCATATTATGGTAATACTTTTCAAAAAGTGTTATGTGTTAAACCACAGGTGAAAATTCATTATAATCTTCACACTAATCACACGTGTAAATGTAGAATAACGATTGACATTGATATTTGATAATGTATGAGATTTAAGTTACACATCTATTGATATTTATAATAAACACATGTGGTATCAATTTAGAAAGTTGACAAGTACACATCTAAAATGTGATTAATAATGTTGTCTGTCGTTATCTCTCCACTGCATACATCTATTTCTGTTTAGTTCATCAATCACTGAATTGTAGCAGTTAACAGTAGTCATCATGGAGGGTAGCAATGAGGTGTTTGATGTCATCGTTGTTGGTGCCGGCATAGTAGGTTCTGCTACAGCATACAATTTGGTCAAAAATGGGAAATCAACATTGCTTCTTGAACAGGTAATTAATTTAATCAGGTTTTTGTACATGCATAATACTAAAAATAAACTGTGAATAATCAAATAGTGTATATGTATAATCATTTTTATGCTGCATTCTTCTTCTTTTGGTATACAATACTCCTTCAAGACGTTGAAGATTACGTACTGTTGCATGCGTGGGTATTTACAAAAATATTTACATAAATTTCATAAAGTGAAATAAAGTGAAATCAAAAGTATGAATAAAACAAAACAAAAAAAAATTAAAACTATGTACAATTGTATTTGAAATTTAAATGTTTAAGAGAACAGCGGGTGTTAGCTGTTCTCTGAAAGAGTCTATAGATGGACTTGAGATAATTGTCTGTGGTAAGATGTTCCATTGTACTATAGTGTGTGGAAAAAATGACCATTTGTATGTATCTTTTTGTGTTGTTATATGCCTAAATGTCTGATTGTGTGATTTTCTAGTTCTGCTGTCAGTTGGGATCAGTATGATGTTTGGGATAGCAATTAAAGCGTGTGTTATTTTAAACAACATGATCAATCTGGTTTTAAGACGGCGCTCAGCTAAAGTTGGCCAACCTAGAGTGTCAATCATTGAAGTGACACTGCTAGTATTATGGTAATTGTTTTGAACATAGCGAGCTGCTCGTCTTTGAACCATTTCTAGTTTGTTTATGTTGTCATGTGTATAAGAGTCCCAGATACTACAGCTGTATTCAAGTTTTGGCCTCACTAGTGCTTGATATGCCCGAGATTTTATTTCAGGGTTTGATATCTGTAAATTTCTTTTTAAGTATCCGAGAGATTTATTTCCATTTGAAGTGATATTGTCGATGTGGGTGTTCCATTTAAGGTTAGATTGTAGTGTAACTCCAAGGTATTTTGCTGAAGTTACTGGTTCGAGAATGTGATTGTGAAGTATATAGTCATGTTTGAAGGGTGTTTTCTTTTGAGTGATGGCGAGTACTGTACATTTATCTGGGTGGAAAGCCATAAGCCAATCGGCTTCCCACCTTGCAGCTGCATCAAGGTCAGATTGTAGTTTCTTGCAGTCGTCCTGACATGTTATTTCTTTATAAATGATACTGTCATCTGCAAAGAGTCTTAGTTTGCTGTGTGTAAGATATTCCGGAAAGTCATTGATATAAATTAGAAAAAGAATTGGACCGAGTACTGTACCCTGTGGAACGCCTGATGTTACTGGCACTGTGTTAGATGTTACTCCATCGATTACTACTGCTTGTGTTCTATCTGATAAAAATGCCTGAATCCAGTTTAGAGTATGGGTTTGTATTCCGTAATATTCCAGTTTGTATAATAATCTACGGTGGGAAACTTTATCGAAGGCTTTGGCAAAATCCATAATAATCAAGTCTGTTTGTATGTTTTTGCTATTGCTGGCATTTAATTCTTGTATGAAAGGAAGGAGTTGCGACTCACATGATCTTGCTTTTCTGAAACCATGTTGTAAATCATATAAAATATTGTTTGAGTCGAGGTGTTTCATAATGTTGCTGGTTATTATATGTTCCATCAGTTTACAGCAGATGCATGTTAGTGATATTGGTCTGTAATTTTCTGCTTTGTATCTTTCGCCCTTTTTGAATGCTGGTGCAACATTTGCGTGTTTCCAGTCTTTGGATATGGTGCCAGTTTCTATTGATTTTGTATATATTTTGGTCAAGATTGGAGCAACTTGATCTTTTAGGTCTTTCATCACTCTACTGTTTATGTTGTCTGGACCGCATGCTTTGTGAGAGTTAAGGTTGTTTAAGAGGTTCAGTACACCTTTATCGTTTATGTGGATTTGTTCCATTATAGGATGAGGACTAGGTCCTTTGTCAGGTATGTCATGTGGTGGATCGTGTGTAAATACTGATTGGAACTGTTGGTTAAGAATGTTCGTTTTTTCTACTGTATCAGTATAGAGTATACCATCTTTTTTCAGTGGGCTTATGCCCGAGTTGTCCTTTCTAATGCTTTTGAAGTAGCTAAAAAGCTTTTTTGGTTTAAAATCCGAGTACTGATGTTGATCGGAGTCTTTAATGGGTAGGTCAAATATGATGTTCTCAATATATTTCCAGTAAGCTTTGCGTTGTTCTTTTTGTACTGTATGTTTCAGTTTTTTATACATTGAAGGATTTTGGTTTTTCTTCCTGTGGTATTTGTTCTTTTTATTTATAAGTTTGCGTAAATTGTTGTTTATCCAGGGAAGTCTTTGTTTGTAAGTAAATAGTTTATGTGGGATGTTTGATTCTATTGAATTAATTATGTCATTTTTGAATGTGTTCCAGAGTATGTTTGTATCACTCTTTTCATATATGTTATTAATGGTTGTTAAAGTATTTTCCAGATCTTTTTTAATTTGATCCCAATTTGCTTCCTTGTATTTCATTACTTTTCTTGGTGTTTCTCTGACTCTTTTTAACCATGTGTCAATTTCAGCATAGACGATGTCATGGTCTGCTAACCCAATTGGAGGGAGAGTGCATAATTTATTAAGGTTTGATGGATTGTTCATAAGTAGAAGATCTAATGTTCTCTCATTTCGTGTTGGTTTGTCAGTTACTTGATGTAAGTTATGGTCTGCAATTATATCAAGCAGTTGGTGGTGTTGTTTTGCATCTGGTTTTCCAGTTATGAATGAAGGAATTGACCAGTCTATGTTACCTAGATTAAAGTCTCCTCCAACCCATATGTTTGAAGAATTTGCTTTGTCTAATCTACTTAATGAAATATTGAGCTGATCAAGTGCTGTGCCATCATCTGATGGTGGGCGGTAATAACTGGCTACACAGATCTTTTTTGTACCAGTGATGTTGATTTCAGCCCATACTATTTCACAGTTTGTTTTTAGCTCCGTTATTTCGGAGCTAATGAAATCTTTTGTGATGGCTAATATTACGCCACCATGGCTTTTATCTTTTGTGTTTGGTGCTCTGTCATTTCTATAGATGTTGTACATGTTATTTGGAAAGTAGTCAGAAGATGGTATCGACTTATCTAACCAAGTCTCAGTCCCTATGATAATATCTGATTTAACTGAGTTAATAATTTCTAGGAGGTCTGGTTTTTTATTACAGATGGATTGAAAATTTATATTTATAATTTTGATAGGTTTACGTACTTGATTTCCAATTTTTTTCTTATGTTCATTTTTATCTGGTTTCAATTTCGTTTCTTTACTTGAAGATGATGTTGCTTTTGGCAAACCGGGGCTGCTCAATTCAGAGCAGTTGCTAAGGTTTGAGTACTGATTTTCTAGTTCAATTGAATATGTCGAGTTAAATAGCGACGTTGAAAAATTTGGCATTCCGCACTGTATACATTCCCATGATATATTACTTGCATCCAAGAATCTGTAAGCATTTGAATGGATACCTTGGCAGTTAATATGGAACCAAACATCACAACTATCACAACAAATGGCTTTATGTTTCCATGTGACCGCTTTTGTACAGGCACCACAAGGAAATCTTGGTCCAGGATTTGTTTCTACATCAAATGCATTTGCTAGCAGAAGTATGAATAAGTACTTTTGAACAGGTCTACTTTTGTTCACTTTCAGTGCTAAACCAACAACACTTGTGAAATGGCTTTGGAATTTACATGTTGGTGCAGTTACATTCTTATTGGTGTTTAATTTGAGTTTTGCATGTTGGCAAACAAGTAAGATACATGAAATGATAAAGATAGTACAGTTTAGTTTCATATTGAATAAATATTAATAATGTATTAATGAAATAAATACTATATATATATATATATACCTGAATTCTGGTGTGCTCGAGTCAAGAGTGTGATTGAGGTGTTAAATCTTCGTCCCCTCGGCTACCAAAGGGCACAGGTAATCAGAAATAGCCTTGTTAGTTAACAGGTGGGTATAAAGTAAGGTAAAGATGATAGTACCTCTATTTACTAAGCTTGACCGGATGTTGACATTTTTTTTTTCAAGTCATGTGTCGATGTACGTGTGGTCATGTGACTTTTTCTGGCGGCATTAGAAACCTGATTGTTTTTGGTGATATTTCCTTTAAAATACAATGTACACGTTTGGTTTTGATAGGTTACAAAAATGTGACTGGAGATATTCAAAAATATGTAAAAATTATCATGAAAAATGGATTTTGTAATGTGAAATTTTGCTTTGGAATCGCTCTGTCAAAAAGTGGACGCCCTTCCTCCACGCATGCGTTCTTCCCCATTCAGATCTACAAATTAGCTTGATTTCTTTGTATACCATATCGTTAAAGACTTAATTGTTACACTTATCACTATGAACTTAACAATCATAAATACAGTTGGCCCCTATAACCGCAATGATTTGTTACTTTTTATGAATCCTTTTTTACATGCAGATTTGTGCCTTGTACGACAACATCAAACACAATGCAAAAACCGATGTGTACCTATAAAGCAAACCTAAAAAGGACGCCGTAAATTGTGCATTTATTAGCTCTTGCACCTTTCGTCAAAAGAAATCGTATTGTACACGATAGACGATGCTAGGTATCTTTTATTCTATGACGTCCTTCAAACGCTTTGAGTCCAAACCCGCGGTAAAAATAATATTTATCTATGACCGATATATCTAGTCTGTGAAGCAGTCTATCAAGATATCTTAATGAAGTGTTACATAGGATAAAATCATAAATGAATAACATTATTTAATAACAAACATCTTAGTGGTTCTATATAATTTTGTTTTTATTGAAAAATACAGCATAGAAAAAGCGCACGTGGCGTTTCCCGGTTTAATGGTGAGCAATGTTCGAGTGTAAGGATTTTGTAAGGACGCATCTCTAGCCAATCACAATCAGAGAAATTTACTTCACATGGTATGCTAATGTATACATACATTAGCCCAGATGGAAAAATATAAACCCCTGTTAACATCTTCAGCTAACAACTAAATGTCTCTCTTACTTTCAGTTTCCCATTCCTCATAACAGAGGAAGTTCTCATGGTCAGACGAGAATCACAAGAAAAGCATACGGAGTTTTCAAGCATTATGCAGTGATGATGGAAGAAGCTTTCAAGTTATGGAGTCAACTTGAAAAGGAGAATAATACAAGGCTCTACCAGTAAGGTGAAAAGTACAATGATTTCTCTATATTATATATTGTGTGAATCAGGAGCAAGAATGTTAATTGTTACTCAAGTGAAATACTAGTATGGAGTACTTAATTATTGTTTGTTCATGACCCTATTTTTACAAATGGTAGAAGACACTAGTTTGCTTGCTATATATATATAATCAGATATTAAGGAAATCAGTAATTAGTCAAAATCATAGTTTAGTAAATTCAATGAAAGACGCACATTTGTAGCAAAGCCGCATGTTAATCTCCAAAAATATTCATTTTTGCTAGGGGTGTTATTTTCGTAAATTTTATCTCATCACATTATTAATTATTGGAATGTTAATATGATAAACCAAGTTCATTTTTATTTCGGACACGACAGTCCGAATGTCGGATAATTTGTGCCTTACTTATTCATGCAAAGTACAATGCCAATAACAGATAGTTTTCCCATATTCTCTTCAAAACTTTAACGTTGTAACATCTTATGAATTTGTGAACTATGGAGTTATCTTCTAATTTTTCACAAAGTTCTAATATCTACAAATTATGAGAAAATTGTTCTCAAGTGCCCGTTCTTTCTATTGCTCTTGCTAGACCGAGTTTCATAGAAAAAGTATAACCATGTATCAATTTAGAATTACACCTGGAATGTGGGAAAGGTCTATATAGCTTCACATGGTCGTAAGGCTTAAGTTTAAAGGAGTGAACCATAGTTTAAAGTGTATTACTGTATCCTCTCGTGTTGTCATTGTCAAAGTAGCTAAATATTGGAAGTTAATAGAGCGATGTACATTCAAGTCTTCACAAATCATAAATTGAAAATATATGGCATAATTTAATATAAAGTAACACGGCTAAGGAAATATCATAGCAGTGTTTAGTTACTTAACAGCAAAAGTCACAATAAATCCGCACAATAGTGGGGGATCGTCTTATTAATCATGTATTTAGAATGTAAACCATACAGCTAGATATTTATCTTTTGCTAAATGAAAAAGCAAATACCACATTGTTGCAACAGTTCCACAATCTAATACAATAATCATAAAAACAGAGGCAGAATTGATACCCCTAAAACACAGATACATGATCGCTCACTTTACTGGCCTAATAAAGGCACTTCAATAAAAAATGGCGGTGTTAAACTAGTTTTATGGGCTCATACCTCCCCTCGTGGTGAAATGTTGCGGTCAGGCTAGTGTTTTCAATGTCAACCGTCACATATAACAGGGCGAACGTTATTATAAAGAACGCTATAATCTTGAACATTATGCATAATATATTTAATCTTCGTGACGCAGAATTTGTCATATGTATTATATTACTTTATTTAAGAACTGTAACAATATTCAACGTTGAACCTTAACGATAATGTCGTGTCACATGTAAACAAAACGATAATGTCGTGTCACATGTAAACAAAACGATAATGTCGTGTCACATGTAAACAAAACGATAATGTCGTGTCACATGTAAACAAAACGATAATGTCGTGTCACATGTAAACAAAACGATAATGTCGTGTCACATGTAAACAAAATGATAATGTCGTGTCACATGTAAACAAAACGATAATGTCGTGTCACATGTAAACAAAACGATAATGTCGTGTCACATGTAAACAAAACGATAATGTCGTGTCACATGTAAACAAAACGATAATGTCGTGTCACATGTAAACAAATCTCCTGTATATATGTTATTTACTTTAAGTGAGACGGGAATGCTATGTAAATCTCCTGTATATATGTTATTTACTTTAAGTGAGACGGGAATGCTATGTAAATCTCCTGTATATATGTTATTTACTTTAAGTGAGACAGGAATGCTATGTACTGGTCCACCAGATAACACATTTCTCAAAGGAACCATAGAATTTTCCAAGACAAATGGAATACCAGTAGATATCATGGAGAAGAAAGATATTGAAACAAAATATCCAAAGATGACATTTCCAGAAGATTATATGTTTGTCTTAGATCAGTGTGCTGGTATACTGTTAGCTGACAAGGCTCTTTATGCTTTTCAAGTAATTTTATCTATTAAGATTAAATTTCATTAGTTCAGTTCAATTAGACAAAAAACATAAACACAATAACAACAATAAAAACAAAACAACAATAAAAGCAAAACAACAAAAATAATTGTAAAAATTGTTATTTCGATTAAGAAATGAAATGATAGTAAGTAGTGTTAAGTCTTGTTAAAACAAAATCGTGTTATTTGTATTCAGGAAATTATGTAATAAATAGATAAGCAAGAGGAGTTTGAAGATAACAAAGGGGGGGGGGGGAGATCAGAATCCGTAAATCGAAGAACAGACAACACAACGGTCAACAGAAAAAGAACAAAAGGACAAACAAAGATCTACGAAACACTACTCGTATTATATTCACGAATGCAGTGCAAGGTTGTAATTCAAAACAAAGAACAGACGAAATATAATGTTAAGGAATAAATATGACCATTATAACAAAATAAATATCATTATACTTGTTTTCACTATAGCTATAGTTCCTGTGTGGGTCAGAATTCCCTAATGGACTGTCTTCATTTATATATGTTTAGAATCAATATAAACGGCATGGTGGAGTGCTGAAAGACGGAGAGGCATTACTCAGCATCTCTCCTGGATCTGTTATTTCAATTAAAACTACAAAAGGTTTCCATAGATGTAAGAGCCTTATACTGACCGTAGGACCATGGGCTAAACATTTACTACCAACCATAGGAATGAATATTCCCCTAAAGGTAGACACACATTAGTTTTATGTAAAATAAGACATGCAGCTTAGTCAGTGTAGAACAATATGAAAAATATCAATTAAGGGGAACGGTGCAAAATTCTTCATATATACAATCTGAATAGAGAAAACAAATAAAAATGGTAGAAAAAAAACAAGTACTCCCTAAAATTCCCGATAATTGAGATTTTGTATTGAGAATTTTTATAAAGATTGATAAAAATACCGGTAGTATGATTATTTTCATATTCTTCTATAAACGCGTATTCATATCTGTTCAACCGCATCGGTGGCGTAATGGTTAGCGTGCTCGCCTCGAGTGCGGTAGATCGTTGCTTCTAGAACCCGGTCGGGTCAAACCAAAGACTTTACATTAGTATTTGCAGTTTCTCCGCTAAGCACGCAGAATTAAGGAGAAAAAGCAAAAACTGGTTGGCTCGAAATCAGAATAATGTGTCCGAGTGGAGCAACATGTTTACCCGCGGACTGTTGTTTTAGTGAGCTAGCACTATAAAAATCAAACTCAGCGTATTGGTCTAGTACAAAGCGGACTTCATCATCATCTCATTGAAAATTAACTTGTTCTCACCATGATATAGCTGAAAATTGTTGAAACAACAATCACTCACTCACTCACTCATATCTGTTAACTTTGTCAACACTTCTCCCATTTACAATCTTCTTCAATATTCAGTAGAATACGTTACTATTAGGTGACTATATTGTTAATATTTTTGGCATTCTCATTTCAGCCCATAAGAATAAGTGTATGTTACTGGAAAGAAAAAAATCCAGGAGAATATGACCTAGGCAAATTTCCCACATTTTACCAAAACGAGGCTATAGAAGGAAAGTTCAGTGTATATGGCCTGCCAAGTATGGAATACCCAGGTTATGTTAAGGTAATCTATTTATCTGTCTATTTATCACAATTCGTCACAATTCAAGGCATATTTTCAGGTATTTACCATAATTATTTATGCTAACACAAAGACCGGGTTACAAAAATAGATATATAGATTGCTTTGTCGATTGCTATTTAACATTAAGTGAGCAATATTGTAACTAAATTCAAAACGAGAAGTTTTCACAAAACATGTAAGTGAAAATGTGGGCATGTGAGTGGAAGCTTAGTTTACAAGAAAAAAAAGGATAAAATGAATAAGGTCGGATATTTTGCCTAACAAATGGTCACCAACGATTACTCCTAATTAGATAATTCCTGAAGTTTCTATGTACGTGCAAAGAGCGTAGAATTCTCCATGTTCGTTTGCGTCCCACCTTACCAAGTTCTAATTCTATACCCAGGGACGCATTCGTAATTTACCATTTGACAGAACTTTTATCAATAGTATTCCAATTGAAATAAGAAAATAAACAAAAGGACCATTGTTTACATTTAGAATCGGACATGCATCCGACGAAAATTGGAGAATTACAAAAATAAAGAATTAGATCACTCACAAGATCATCATAATAATCCATTAAGTAAAGACAAAAGTTATAAAAAAAAAAAATAACAGATTTAGATTTACACGCTGCTGATGTAAGTATATATATATATATATATATATGATAACAGTGCAATATTGTGTTGTATTAAGATGTGCTTACATTGGGGTCCTGAGATAAATCCTGACAACAGGGATGATGTGGATGAAGAATGGGTTCAAACCAGGATACGACAGTATGTAGCGGAACATTTCCCCAGTCTGCACCCAGAACCAAGTATAGTGGAACCATGCATATATACGGTATGTGACATAATAAATATTTTATCGTCTCCAGAATGGTCAGTCGAAAGTTTTCTTTACACACCTTCCAGTAACAGTTCCTCCTATAGACAGAATGGCCGAATATTTCATTTACACCCCTTCCAATAGTCATTCTTCATATCAAATGGTTAATCGAATGTTTCCTCTTTCAGTAGTTGTTCTTCGTATAGAATTCAAACCTTGACATACACCTCAAAATTAAGAACGAAACGTTAGAACAAAAGAGATTATTTCAATTTTCCCATTGTGAACTTTACATTTATTACGTAGGGATATTCCAGCAGCACCTACATATGGAGTATATATCTCTAAGTTGATTCGATATTTTGTATTTTATATGCATACCTTTAAATTTAACAAATTCCAACATTTTCATGCCGTTCGGAACATTTACGGAAAGTCTCTTTCTGTATCGGATGTTGTTTTTGTATGACAGAATATAAGTTGTTATAGGATGAACATATTTATTTTACCGATCCGTTCAATGAAAATATAACATTTTGTTTAATAAACCATAAGCATAACCATTTCAAGTTATCGTTTATATATTTTGTTTGTTTTCAACAATGCTGCTTGTCGAATAGATATTGGTACAATCATGCCCAGTTGTATAGACATTGCCGCAACAATGCCAATGCTGTGGTAAACGTTATTGTATCAACATGTCTAGTTGTTGTATAGACATTGCCACAACAATGCCAATGCTGTGGTAAACGTTATTGTATCCAACATGTCCAGTTGTTGTATAGACATTGCCACAACAATGCCAATGCTGTGGTAAACGTTATTGTATCAACATGTCTAGTTGTTGTATAGACATTGCCACAACAATGCCAATGCTGTGGTAAACGTTATTGTATCCAACATGTCCAGTTGTTGTATAGACATTGCCACAACAATGCCAATGCTGTGGTAAACGTTATTGTATCCAACATGTCCAGTTGTTGTATAGACATTGCCACAACAATGCCAATGCTGTGGTAAACGTTATTGTATCCAACATGTCTAGTTGTTGTATAGACATTGCCACAACAATGCCAATGCTGTGGTAAACGTTATTGTATCAACATGTCCAGTTGTTGTATAGACATTGCCACAACAATGCCAATGCTGTGGTAAACGTTATTGTATCAACATGTCTAGTTGTTGTATAGACATTGCCACAACAATGCCAATGCTGTGGTAAACGTTATTGTATCAACATGTCCAGTTGTTGTATAGACATTGCCACAACAATGCCAATGCTGTGGTAAACGTTATTGTATCCAACATGTCTAGTTGTTGTATAGACATTGCCACAACAATGCCAATGCTGTGGTAAACGTTATTGTATCCAACATGTCCAGTTGTTGTATAGACATTGCCACAACAATGCCAATGCTGTGGTAAACGTTATTGTATCCAACATGTCCAGTTGTTGTATAGACATTGCCACAACAATGCCAATGCTGTGGTAAACGTTATTGTATCCAACATGTCTAGTTGTTGTATAGACATTGCCACAACAATGCCAATGCTGTGGTAAACGTTATTGTATCCAACATGTCTAGTTGTTGTATAGACATTGCCACAACAATGCCAATGCTGTGGTAAACGTTATTGTATCCATCATGTCCAGTTGTTGTATAGACATTGCCACAACAATGCCAATGCTGTGGTAAACGTTATTGTATCCAACATGTCCAGTTGTTGTATAGACATTGCCACAACAATGCCAATGCTGTGGTAAACGTTATTGTATCCAACATGTCCAGTTGTTGTATAGACATTGCCACAACAATGCCAATGCTGTGGTAAACGTTATTGTATCCAACATGTCCAGTTGTTGTATAGACATTGCCACAACAATGCTATTGCTGTGGTAAACGTTATTGTATCAACATGTCTAGTTGTTGTATAGACATTGCCACAACAATGCCAATGCTGTGGTAAACGTTATTGTATCCAACATGTCCAGTTGTTGTATAGACATTGCCACAACAATGCCAATGCTGTGGTAAACGTTATTGTATCCAACATGTCCAGTTGTTGTATAGACATTGCCACAACAATGCCAATGCTGTGGTAAACGTTATTGTATCCAACATGTCTAGTTGTTGTATAGACATTCCCACAACAATGCCAATGCTGTGGTAAACGTTATTGTATCCAACATGTCCAGTTGTTGTATAGACATTGCCACAACAATGCCAATGCTGTGGTAAACGTTATTGTATCCAACATGTCCAGTTGTTGTATAGACATTGCCACAACAATGCCAATGCTGTGGTAAACGTTATTGTATCCAACATGTCCAGTTGTTGTATAGACATTGCCACAACAATGCCAATGCTGTGGTAAACGTTATTGTATCCAACATGTCCAGTTGTTGTATAGACATTGCCACAACAATGCCAATGCTGTGGTAAACGTTATTGTATCCAACATGTCCAGTTGTTGTATAGACATTGCCACAACAATGCCAATGCTGTGGTAAACGTTATTGTATCCAACATGTCCAGTTGTTGTATAGACATTGCCACAACAATGCCAATGCTGTGGTAAACGTTATTGTATCCAACATGTCCAGTTGTTGTATAGACATTGCCACAACAATGCCAATGCTGTGGTAAACGTTATTGTATCCAACATGTCCAGTTGTTGTATAGACATTGCCACAACAATGCCAATGCTGTGGTAAACGTTATTGTATCCAACATGTCCAGTTGTTGTATAGACATTGCCACAACAATGCCAATGCTGTGGTAAACGTTATTGTATCAACATGTCTAGTTGTTGTATAGACATTGCCACAACAATGCCAATGCTGTGGTAAACGTTATTGTATCCAACATGTCCAGTTGTTGTATAGACATTGCCACAACAATGCCAATGCTGTGGTAAACGTTATTGTATCCAACATGTCCAGTTGTTGTATAGACATTGCCACAACAATGCCAATGCTGTGGTAAACGTTATTGTATCCAACATGTCCAGTTGTTGTATAGACATTGCCACAACAATGCCAATGCTGTGGTAAACGTTATTGTATCCAACATGTCCAGTTGTTGTATAGACATTGCCACAACAATGCCAATGCTGTGATAAACGTTATTGTATCCAACATGTCTAGTTGTTGTATAGACATTGCCACAACAATGCCAATGCTGTGGTAAACGTTATTGTATCAACATGTCTAGTTGTTGTATAGACATTGCCACAACAATGCCAATGCTGTGGTAAACGTTATTGTATCCATCATGTCCAGTTGTTGTATAGACATTGCCACAACAATGCCAATGCTGTGGTAAACGTTATTGTATCAACATGTCTAGTTGTTGTATAGACATTGCCACAACAATGCCAATGCTGTGGTAAACGTTATTGTATCCATCATGTCCAGTTGTTGTATAGACATTGCCACAACAATGCCAATGCTGTGGTAAACGTTATTGTATCAACATGTCCAGTTGTTGTATAGACATTGCCACAACAATGCCAATGCTGTGGTAAACGTTATTGTATCCAACATGTCTAGTTGTTGTATAGACATTGCCACAACAATGCCAATGCTGTGGTAAACGTTATTGTATCCAACATGTCCAGTTGTTGTATAGACATTGCCACAACAATGCCAATGCTGTGGTAAACGTTATTGTATCAACATGTCTAGTTGTTGTATAGACATTGCCACAACAATGCCAATGCTGTGGTAAACGTTATTGTATCCAACATGTCCAGTTGTTGTATAGACATTGCCACAACAATGCCAATGCTGTGGTAAACGTTATTGTATCCAACATGTCTAGTTGTTGTATAGACATTGCCACAACAATGCCAATGCTGTGGTAAACGTTATTGTATCCAACATGTCCAGTTGTTGTATAGACATTGCCACAACAATGCCAATGCTGTGGTAAACGTTATTGTATCCAACATGTCTAGTTGTTGTATAGACATTGCCACAACAATGCCAATGCTGTGGTAAACGTTATTGTATCCAACATGTCCAGTTGTTGAATAGACATTGCCACAACAATGCTATTGCTGTGGTAAACGTTATTGTATCCAACATGTCCAGTTGGTGTATAGACATTGCCACAACAATGCCAATGCTGTGGTAAACGTTATTGTATCAACATGTCTAGTTGTTGTATAGACATTGCCACAAGAATGCCAATGCTGTGGTAAACGTTATTGTATCCAACATGTCCAGTTGTTGTATAGACATTGCCACAACAATGCCAATGCTGTGGTAAACGTTATTGTATCCAACATGTCCAGTTGTTGTATAGACATTGCCACAACACTGCCAATGCTGTGGTAAACGTTATTGTATCCAACATGTCCAGTTGTTGTATAGACATTGCCACAACAATGCTATTGCTGTGGTAAACGTTATTGTATCCAACATGTCCAGTTGTTGTATAGACATTGCCACAACAATGCCAATGCTGTGGTAAACGTTATTGTATCCAACATGTCTAGTTGTTGTATAGACATTGCCACAACAATGCCAATGCTGTGGTAAACGTTATTGTATCCAACATGTCTAGTTGTTGTATA
Organism: Bathymodiolus septemdierum; assembly: GCA_963383655.1. Taxonomy (NCBI): domain Eukaryota; kingdom Metazoa; phylum Mollusca; class Bivalvia; order Mytilida; family Modiolidae; genus Bathymodiolus; species Bathymodiolus septemdierum. The sequence goes on from OY726518.1 coordinate 129,905,302, forward strand.
GACATTGCCACAACAATGCCAATGCTGTGGTAAACGTTATTGTATCCAACATGTCCAGTTGTTGTATAGACATTGCCACAACAATGCCAATGCTGTGGTAAACGTTATTGTATCCAACATGTCCAGTTGTTGTATAGACATTGCCACAACAATGCCAATGCTGTGGTAAACGTTATTGTATCCAACATGTCTAGTTGTTGTATAGACATTGCCACAACAATGCCAATGCTGTGGTAAACGTTATTGTATCCAACATGTCCAGTTGTTGTATAGACATTGCCACAACAATGCCAATGCTGTGGTAAACGTTATTGTATCCAACATGTCCAGTTGTTGTATAGACATTGCCACAACAATGCCAATGCTGTGGTAAACGTTATTGTATCCAACATGTCCAGTTGTTGTATAGACATTGCCACAACAATGCTATTGCTGTGGTAAACGTTATTGTATCCAACATGTCCAGTTGTTGTATAGACATTGCCACAACAATGCCAATGCAGTGGTAAACGTTATTGTATCCAACATGTCTAGTTGTTGTATAGACATTGCCACAACAATGCCAATGCTGTGGTAAACGTTATTGTATCCAACATGTCTAGTTGTTGTATAGACATTGCCACAACAATGCCAATGCTGTGGTAAACGTTATTGTATCCAACATGTCCAGTTGTTGTATAGACATTGCCACAACAATGCCAATGCTGGGGTAAACGTTATTGTATCCAACATGTCCAGTTGTTGTATAGACATTGCCACAACAATGCCAATGCTGTGGTAAACGTTATTGTATCCAACATGTCTAGTTGTTGTATAGACATTGCCACAACAATGCCAATGCTGTGGTAAACGTTATTGTATCAACATGTCTAGTTGTTGTATAGACATTGACACAACAATGCCAATGCTGTGGTAAACGTTATTGTATCCAACATGTCCAGTTGTTGTATAAACATTGCCACAACAATGCCAATGCTGTGGTAAACGTTATTGTATCCAACATGTCCAGTTGTTGTATAGACATTGCCACAACAATGCCAATGCTGTGGTAAACGTTATTGTATCCAACATGTCTAGTTGTTGTATAGACATTGCCACAACAATGCCAATGCTGTGGTAAACGTTATTGTATCCAACATGTCCAGTTGTTGTATAGACATTGCCACAACAATGCCAATGCTGTGGTAAACGTTATTGTATCCAACATGTCCAGTTGTTGTATAGACATTGCCACAACAATGCCAATGCTGTGGTAAACGTTATTGTATCCAACATGTCCAGTTGTTGTATAGACATTGCCACAACAATGCCAATGCTGTGGTAAACGTTATTGTATCCAACATGTCTAGTTGTTGTATAGACATTGCCACAACAATGCCAATGCTGTGGTAAACGTTATTGTATCCAATATGTCCAGTTGTTGTATAGACATTGCCACAACAATGCCAATGCTGTGGTAAACGTTATTGTATCCAACATGTCTAGTTGTTGTAGAGACATTGCCACAACAATGCCAATGCTGTGGTAAACGTTATTGTATACAACATGTCCAGTTGTTGTATAGACATTGCCACAACAATGCCAATGCTGTGGTAAACGTTATTGTATCCAACATGTCCAGTTGTTGTATAGACATTGCCACAACAATGCCAATGCTGTGGTAAACGTTATTGTATCCAACATGTCCAGTTGTTGTATAGACATTGCCACAACAATGCCAATGCTGTGGTAAACGTTATTGTATCCAACATGTCCAGTTGTTGTATAGACATTGCCACAACAATGCCAATGCTGTGGTAAACGTTATTGTATCCAACATGTCTAGTTGTTGTATAGACATTGCCACAACAATGCCAATGCTGTGGTAAACGTTATTGTATCCAATATGTCCAGTTGTTGTATAGACATTGCCACAACAATGCCAATGCTGTGGTAAACGTTATTGTATCCAACATGTCTAGTTGTTGTAGAGACATTGCCACAACAATGTCAATGCTGTGGTAAACGTTATTGTATCCAACATGTCTAGTTGTTGTATAGACATTGCCACAACAATGCCAATGCTGTGGTAAACGTTATTGTATCCAATATGTCCAGTTGTTGTATAGACATTGCCACAACAATGCCAATGCTGTGGTAAACGTTATTGTATCCAATATGTCCAGTTGTTGTATAGACATTGCCACAACAATGCCAATGCTGTGGTAAACGTTATTGTATCCAACATGTCTAGTTGTTGTAGAGACATTGCCACAACAATGCCAATGCTGTGATAAACGTTATTGTATACAACATGTCCAGTTGTTGTATAGACATTGCCACAACAATGCCAATGCTGTGGTAAACGTTATTGTATCCAACATGTCCAGTTGTTGTATAGACATTGCCACAACAATGCCAATGCTGTGGTAAACGTTATTGTATCCAACATGTCCAGTTGTTGTATAGATACTGCTACAACAATGCCAATGCTGTGGTAAACGTCATTGTATCCAACATGTCCAGTTGTTGTATAGACATTGCCACAAAAATGCCAATGCTGTGGTAAACGTTATTGTATCCAACATGTCTAGTTGTTGTATAGACATTGCCACAACAATGCCAAAGCTGTGGTAAACGTTATTGTATCCAATATGTCAAGTTGTTGTATAGACATTGCCACAACAATGCCAATGCTGTGGTAAACGTTATTGTATCCAACATGTCTAGTTGTTGTATAGACATTGCCACAACAATGCCAATGCTGTGGTAAACGTTATTGTATCCAACATGTCCAGTTGTTGTATAGACATTGCCACAACAATGCCATTGCTGTGGTAAACGTTATTGTATCCAACATGTCCAGTTGTTGTATAGACATTGCCACAACAATGCCAATGCTGTGGTAAACGTTATTGTATCCAACATGTCTAGTTGTTGTATAGACATTGCCACAACAATGCCAATGCTGTGGTAAACGTTATTGTATCCAACATGTCCAGTTGTTGTATAGACATTGCCACAACAATGCCAATGCTGTGGTAAACGTTATTGTATCCATCATGTCCAGTTGTTGTATAGACATTGCCACAACAATGCCAATGCTGTGGTAAACGTTATTGTATCCAACATGTCCAGTTGTTGTATAGACATTGCCACAACAATGCCAATGCTGTGGTAAACGTTATTGTATCCAACATATCTAGTTGTTGTATAGACATTGCCACAACAATGCCAATGCTGTGGTAAACGTTATTGTATCCAATATGTCCAGTTGTTGTATAGACATTGCCACAACAATGCCAATGCTGTGGTAAACGTTATTGTATCCAACATGTCTAGTTGTTGTAGAGACATTGCCACAACAATGTCAATGCTGTGGTAAACGTTATTGTATCCAACATGTCTAGTTGTTGTATAGACATTGCCACAACAATGCCAATGCTGTGGTAAACGTTATTGTATCCAATATGTCCAGTTGTTGTATAGACATTGCCACAACAATGCCAATGCTGTGGTAAACGTTATTGTATCCAATATGTCCAGTTGTTGTATAGACATTGCCACAACAATGCCAATGCTGTGGTAAACGTTATTGTATCCAACATGTCTAGTTGTTGTAGAGACATTGCCACAACAATGCCAATGCTGTGATAAACGTTATTGTATACAACATGTCCAGTTGTTGTATAGACATTGCCACAACAATGCCAATGCTATGGTAAACGTTATTGTATCCAACATGTCCAGTTGTTGTATAGACATTGCCACAACAATGCCAATGCTGTGGTAAACGTTATTGTATCCAACATGTCCAGTTGTTGTATAGATACTGCTACAACAATGCCAATGCTGTGGTAAACGTCATTGTATCCAACATGTCCAGTTGTTGTATAGACATTGCCACAAAAATGCCAATGCTGTGGTAAACGTTATTGTATCCAACATGTCTAGTTGTTGTATAGACATTGCCACAACAATGCCAAAGCTGTGGTAAACGTTATTGTATCCAATATGTCAAGTTGTTGTATAGACATTGCCACAACAATGCCAATGCTGTGGTAAACGTTATTGTATCCAACATGTCTAGTTGTTGTATAGACATTGCCACAACAATGCCAATGCTGTGGTAAACGTTATTGTATCCAACATGTCCAGTTGTTGTATAGACATTGCCACAACAATGCCATTGCTGTGGTAAACGTTATTGTATCCAACATGTCCAGTTGTTGTATAGACATTGCCACAACAATGCCAATGCTGTGGTAAACGTTATTGTATCCAACATGTCTAGTTGTTGTATAGACATTGCCACAACAATGCCAATGCTGTGGTAAACGTTATTGTATCCAACATGTCCAGTTGTTGTATAGACATTGCCACAACAATGCCAATGCTGTGGTAAACGTTATTGTATCCATCATGTCCAGTTGTTGTATAGACATTGCCACAACAATGCCAATGCTGTGGTAAACGTTATTGTATCCAACATGTCCAGTTGTAGTATAGACATTACCACAACAATGCCAATGCTGTGGTAAACGTTATTGTATCCAACATGTCCAGTTGTTGTATAGACATTGCCACAACAATGCCAATGCTGTGGTAAACGTTATTGTATCCAACATGTCTAGTTGTTGTATAGACATTGCCACAACAATGCCAATGCTGTGGTAAACGTTATTGTATCCAACATGTCCAGTTGTTGTATAGACATTGCCACAACAATGCCAATGCTGTGGTAAACGTTATTGTATCCAACATGTCCAGTTGTTGTATAGACATTGCCACAACAATGCCAATGCTGTGGTAAACGTTATTGTATCCAACATGTCCAGTTGTTGTATAGACATTGCCACAACAATGCCAATGCTGTGGTAAACGTTATTGTATCCAACATGTCTAGTTGTTGTATAGACATTGCCACAACAATGCCAATGCTGTGGTAAACGTTATTGTATCCAATATGTCCAGTTGTTGTATAGACATTGCCACAACAATGCCAATGCTGTGGTAAACGTTATTGTATCCAACATGTCTAGTTGTTGTAGAGACATTGCCACAACAATGCCAATGCTGTGGTAAACGTTATTGTATACAACATGTCCAGTTGTTGTATAGACATTGCCACAACAATGCCAATGCTGTGGTAAACGTTATTGTATCCAACATGTCCAGTTGTTGTATAGACATTGCCACAACAATGCCAATGCTGTGGTAAACGTTATTGTATCCAACATGTCCAGTTGTTGTATAGACATTGCCACAACAATGCCAATGCTGTGGTAAACGTTATTGTATCCAACATGTCCAGTTGTTGTATAGACATTGCCACAACAATGCCAATGCTGTGGTAAACGTTATTGTATCCAACATGTCTAGTTGTTGTATAGACATTGCCACAACAATGCCAATGCTGTGGTAAACGTTATTGTATCCAATATGTCCAGTTGTTGTATAGACATTGCCACAACAATGCCAATGCTGTGGTAAACGTTATTGTATCCAACATGTCTAGTTGTTGTAGAGACATTGCCACAACAATGTCAATGCTGTGGTAAACGTTATTGTATCCAACATGTCTAGTTGTTGTATAGACATTGCCACAACAATGCCAATGCTGTGGTAAACGTTATTGTATCCAATATGTCCAGTTGTTGTATAGACATTGCCACAACAATGCCAATGCTGTGGTAAACGTTATTGTATCCAATATGTCCAGTTGTTGTATAGACATTGCCACAACAATGCCAATGCTGTGGTAAACGTTATTGTATCCAACATGTCTAGTTGTTGTAGAGACATTGCCACAACAATGCCAATGCTGTGATAAACGTTATTGTATACAACATGTCCAGTTGTTGTATAGACATTGCCACAACAATGCCAATGCTGTGGTAAACGTTATTGTATCCAACATGTCCAGTTGTTGTATAGACATTGCCACAACAATGCCAATGCTGTGGTAAACGTTATTGTATCCAACATGTCCAGTTGTTGTATAGATTCTGCTACAACAATGCCAATGCTGTGGTAAACGTCATTGTATCCAACATGTCCAGTTGTTGTATAGACATTGCCACAAAAATGCCAATGCTGTGGTAAACGTTATTGTATCCAACATGTCTAGTTGTTGTATAGACATTGCCACAACAATGCCAAAGCTGTGGTAAACGTTATTGTATCCAATATGTCAAGTTGTTGTATAGACATTGCCACAACAATGCCAATGCTGTGGTAAACGTTATTGTATCCAACATGTCTAGTTGTTGTATAGACATTGCCACAACAATGCCAATGCTGTGGTAAACGTTATTGTATCCAACATGTCCAGTTGTTGTATAGACATTGCCACAACAATGCCATTGCTGTGGTAAACGTTATTGTATCCAACATGTCCAGTTGTTGTATAGACATTGCCACAACAATGCCAATGCTGTGGTAAACGTTATTGTATCCAACATGTCTAGTTGTTGTATAGACATTGCCACAACAATGCCAATGCTGTGGTAAACGTTATTGTATCCAACATGTCCAGTTGTTGTATAGACATTGCCACAACAATGCCAATGCTGTGGTAAACGTTATTGTATCCATCATGTCCAGTTGTTGTATAGACATTGCCACAACAATGCCAATGCTGTGGTAAACGTTATTGTATCCAACATGTCCAGTTGTTGTATAGACATTGCCACAACAATGCCAATGCTGTGGTAAACGTTATTGTATCCAACATATCTAGTTGTTGTATAGACATTGCCACAACAATGCCAATGCTGTGGTAAACGTTATTGTATCCAATATGTCCAGTTGTTGTATAGACATTGCCACAACAATGCCAATGCTGTGGTAAACGTTATTGTATCCAACATGTCTAGTTGTTGTAGAGACATTGCCACAACAATGTCAATGCTGTGGTAAACGTTATTGTATCCAACATGTCTAGTTGTTGTATAGACATTGCCACAACAATGCCAATGCTGTGGTAAACGTTATTGTATCCAATATGTCCAGTTGTTGTATAGACATTGCCACAACAATGCCAATGCTGTGGTAAACGTTATTGTATCCAATATGTCCAGTTGTTGTATAGACATTGCCACAACAATGCCAATGCTGTGGTAAACGTTATTGTATCCAACATGTCTAGTTGTTGTAGAGACATTGCCACAACAATGCCAATGCTGTGATAAACGTTATTGTATACAACATGTCCAGTTGTTGTATAGACATTGCCACAACAATGCCAATGCTATGGTAAACGTTATTGTATCCAACATGTCCAGTTGTTGTATAGACATTGCCACAACAATGCCAATGCTGTGGTAAACGTTATTGTATCCAACATGTCCAGTTGTTGTATAGATACTGCTACAACAATGCCAATGCTGTGGTAAACGTCATTGTATCCAACATGTCCAGTTGTTGTATAGACATTGCCACAAAAATGCCAATGCTGTGGTAAACGTTATTGTATCCAACATGTCTAGTTGTTGTATAGACATTGCCACAACAATGCCAAAGCTGTGGTAAACGTTATTGTATCCAATATGTCAAGTTGTTGTATAGACATTGCCACAACAATGCCAATGCTGTGGTAAACGTTATTGTATCCAACATGTCTAGTTGTTGTATAGACATTGCCACAACAATGCCAATGCTGTGGTAAACGTTATTGTATCCAACATGTCCAGTTGTTGTATAGACATTGCCACAACAATGCCATTGCTGTGGTAAACGTTATTGTATCCAACATGTCCAGTTGTTGTATAGACATTGCCACAACAATGCCAATGCTGTGGTAAACGTTATTGTATCCAACATGTCTAGTTGTTGTATAGACATTGCCACAACAATGCCAATGCTGTGGTAAACGTTATTGTATCCAACATGTCCAGTTGTTGTATAGACATTGCCACAACAATGCCAATGCTGTGGTAAACGTTATTGTATCCATCATGTCCAGTTGTTGTATAGACATTGCCACAACAATGCCAATGCTGTGGTAAACGTTATTGTATCCAACATGTCCAGTTGTAGTATAGACATTACCACAACAATGCCAATGCTGTGGTAAACGTTATTGTATCCAACATGTCCAGTTGTTGTATAGACATTGCCACAACAATGCCAATGCTGTGGTAAACGTTATTGTATCAACATAGCTATCGTTTGTAGTATAGACTGTGAACTAATATACGCTAATAATAAACACTTTTTACATCTTTGTAGATGCTTCCTGATGAAGACTGTGTATTAGATAAACACCCAAGATGGTCAAATGTAATAATCGGAGCAGGTTTTTCGGGTAAATATATAAAACTGGATAATTCATGATATACACATTGCGTGAACCAATGTTAAACTGTAAAACTTGTCAAATGAACCAATAGGATATACACTTTAAGAGAATAACTGTCTTTGGCAACAAAATAAAACAGGAAACATACACAGAGGAATTTCTACCAATAATTGTAGTAGTTTAATAATTTAGCTGGATCTATTTTGTTGTATTAGTTATCATAATCTTTTTCATGGTTTGTGAATATTTCTTACGAAATTAAATGCTAATTAAGAAATAACTGATAAACATAAGTCGACTGTTATAATTAATACAATACCTGGTATCTTAGTGTATACCTTTTCAGGTCATGGTTTCAAGCTTGCTCCAGTAGTTGGTAAATTATTATCTGAACTTGCCCTAGGAAAGACACCATCATATGATATTAGTCGTTGTAGATTGGACCGATTTAATATTCAGTCAAAAATATGATGAGAAGATAAAAAAACCGGACATTTATAGTAAATAATAACTGGTAAATAACTGTGGTAGAAAGGGTTGATTAAAAACAAACAGATACTCCTAGTACCTGTGGAAACCATGGTAACTAATATGCAACAATCACAGAGTCATTGTCGTACAATACTGCTTCATAATCATTGTAACATTTAAAAAAATATATATTTCCAACATCAATCACAAACAGATCGAGAATAAAGATACTTAGTAGTTTTGTATTATTTTATGCTTAAATATTTGAATTCAACAAATTGGTGACATATTCATCTCTCTACATGCTTATAACTAGTTGTTATTAGATCTGTTAAAAGTAACAGTTATAATTATTATGTCGTAAGAGTAATGGTCTTTAACCAACAAATTCTACCGTCTTAGTAGTCAGTGAAGTATGACCATTCAATGACCCTGCTATTGTACTGTCCATGTATATTTTATCATTCATTATTATGATAGTATGTGGTCTTTTTTTTTAGAATGGAAGCACATCTGTGCAGGTCTTTTTTTTTAGAATGGAAGCACATCTGTGCAGGTCTTTTTTTAAGAATGGAAGCACATCTGTGCAGGTCTTTTTTTAGAATGGAAGCACATCTGTGCAGGTCTTTTTTTAAGAATGGAAGCACATCTGTGCAGGTCTTTTTTTAGAATGGAAGCACATCTGTGCAGGTCTTTTTTTAGAATGGAAGCACATCTGTGCAGGTCTTTTTTTTAGAATGGAAGCACATCTGTGCAGGTCTTTTTTTAGAATGGAAGCACATCTGTGCAGGTTTATTTTATCATTCATTATTATGATAGTATGTGGTCTTTTTTTAGAATGGAAGCACATCTGTGCAGGTCTTTTTTTTAGAATGGAAGCACATCTGTGCAGGTCTTTTTTTTAGAATGGAAGCACATCTGTGCAGGTCTTTTTTTAAGAATGGAAGCACATCTGTGCAGGTCTTTTTTTAGAATGGAAGCACATCTGTGCAGGTCTTTTTTTAGAATGGAAGCACATCTGTGCAGGTCTTTTTTTAGAATGGAAGCACATCTGTGCAGGTTTATTTTATCATTCATTATTATGATAGTATGTGGTCTTTTTTTAGAATGGAAGCACATCTGTGCAGGTCTTTTTTTAAGAATGGAAGCACATCTGTGCAGGTCTTTTTTTAGAATGGAAGCACATCTGTGCAGGTCTTTTTTTAAGAATGGAAGCACATCTGTGCAGGTCTTTTTTTAGAATGGAAGCACATCTGTGCAGGTCTTTTTTTAGAATGGAAGCACATCTGTGCAGGTCTTTTTTTAGAATGGAAGCACATCTGTGCAGGTCTTTTTTTAGAATGGAAGCACATCTGTGCAGGTTTATTTTATCATTCATTATTATGATAGTATGTGGTCTTTTTTTAGAATGGAAGCACATCTGTGCAGGTCTTTTTTTTAGAATGGAAGCACATCTGTGCAGGTCTTTTTTTAGAATGGAAGCACATCTGTGCAGGTCTTTTTTTAGAATAGAAGCACATCTGTGCAAGTCTTTTTTTTAGAATGGAAGCACATCTGTGCAGGTCTTTTTTTTAGAATGGAAGCACATCTGTGCAGGTTTATTTTATCATTCATTATTATGATAGTATGTGGTCTTTTTTTAGAATGGAAGCACATCTGTGCAGATATTTTTTTAGAATGGAAGCACATCTGTGCAGGTTTTTTTTTTAGAATGGAAGCACATCTGTGCAGGTCTTTTTTTAGAATGGAAGCACATCTGTGCAGGAAGCACATCTGTGCAGGAAGCACATCTGTGCAGGTCTTTTTTAGAATAGAGGCACATCTGTGCAGATCTTTTTTAGAATGGAAGCACATCTGTGCAGGTTTATTTTAGAATGGAAGCACATCTGTGCAGGTCTTTTTTTAGAATGGAAGCACATCTGTGCAGGTCTTTTTTTTAGAATGGAAGCACATCTGTGCAGGTCTTTTTTAGAATGGAAGCACATCTGTGCAGGTCTTTTTTTAGAATGGAAGCACATCTGTGCAGGTCTTTTTTTAGAATGGAAGCACATCTGTGCAGGTCTTTTTTAGAATGGAAGCACATCTGTGCAGGTCTTTTTTTAGAATGGATGCACATCTGGGCAGGTCTTTTTTTTAGAATGGAAGCACATCTGTGCAGGTCTTTTTTAAAATGGAAGCACATCCGTGCAGGTCTTTTTTTAGAATGGAAGCACATCTGTGCAGGTCTTTTTTTAGAATGGAAGCACATCTGTGCAGGTCTTTTTTTAGAATGGAAGCACATCTGTGCAGGTCTTTTTTAGAATGGAAGCACATCTGTGCAGGTCTTTTTTAGAATGGAAGCACATCTGTGCAGGTCTTTTTTTAGAATGGAAGCACATCTGTGCAGGTCTTTTTTTTAGAATGGAAGCACATCTGTGCAGGTTTATTTTAGAATGGAAGCACATCCGTGCAGGTTTATTTTAGAATGGAAGCACATCTGTGCAGGTTTATTTTAGAATGGAAGCACATCTGTGCAGGTTTATTTTAGAATGGAAGCACATCCGTGCAGGTTTATTTTAGAATGGAAGCACATCCGTGCAGGTTTATTTTAGAATGGAAGCACATCCGTGCAGGTTTATTTTAGAATGGAAGCACATCGTGGAGGTTTATTTTAGAATGGAAGCACATCCGTGCAGGTTTATTTTAGAATGGAAGCACATCCGTGCAGGTTTATTTTAGAATGGAAGCACATCCGTGCAGGTTTATTTTAGAATGGAAGCACATCCGTGCAGGTTTATTTTAGAATGGAAGCACATCTGTGCAGGTTTATTTTAGAATGGAAGCACACCCGTGCAGGTTTATTTTAGAATGGAAGCACATCCATGCAGGTTTATTTTAGAATGGAAGCACATCCGTGCAGGTTTATTTTAGAATGGAAGCACATCCGTGCAGGTTTATTTTAGAATGGAAGCACATCTGTGCAGGTTTATTTTAGAATGGAAGCACATCTGTGCAGGTTTATTTTAGAATGGAAGCACATTTGTGCAGGTTTATTTTACATTGTTTCTTTATATCTGAATTGTTGGAAATCTAATTAACGCAGGATGGGGTTAGGATCCCATTAAACGGTTTAACACCGCCACATTTTCGTGTCTGTCGTAAGCCAGGACCTTGATTTCCGACTCCATCTGTCGTGGTGCAACCTGTTTGTGGTGAGATGATGTTGTTCATTTGTTGATATTGGTGGTATTGTTGACCATCACATCTGTTTAACCTCTCTTTCCATACTATCAAACACTTCCACTTATGAGATATTAAATCGAAGGTATGCTTTGATAATCATCGTAGTGGCAATGGTTTACAAATAGTAATATATAAGACTGGGATTATATCTGAACTATTGACATCACAAATGGGAAGGAATACCTGTTGAGACAGACATGAACATATACGGGTATAATGTTGTATAAAGACACAAGTGTTCCCCAGCTTAAAGATGTTATAGTTCATAAGATAGACATAAAATAATTTCACTATATGCACGACTGCACTCATGACTGTGTACTCATTACCGAATTTGTGTGTAGCAGATGCCTACTGATATTTCCGGGTTTTCGGAGTCGCAATCCTGACCTCCTCTTCACTTTTATGACTTACCACAGGAGTTACAGAGTAAAATGAGGGGTGCCACTAGTGTAGCAGAAACTACTTTCTCTTCTGAAGCAACTGCGTTCACCCCTAGTTTTTAGTTGGGTTCATATCGCTCAATATTTAGTTTTCTGTGTAATGTTTTATTGTCTTTTTGGCCTTTTTCGTTTGGTCATTATATTGTCTGTCCTTATTCGATTTGCTGCTTCTGCTTACTCTCTTTTGGTATCTACAAACCTTTCTGGTGAAAAGTAATTGAAAAATTTGGATCGGAACAGCATCGGGACAAGCAAGATGTGGACACATGGAATAATAAATGAGCATACCTACTGCTGAATTGAAAACCACAAAGAAGAAGTATTATACAAATGTAACTTGCTTAACTCCACTTTCAACATTATTTAAGTAATATATCGCAGTGGTCAGCTTTATGGATTATAGAAACCGGAAATCGATATTCAAAACCTTATTAATATTGGAACTGATGACATAAGCATATACAAATAAAATTTCCATACGATTATAAGTCCTCCACTAAAATGGAAGTTCAGCTATCACCACACAATTTTCCAATAACGACTGTATACAGATGACTTATAAAACACACAAATGTAAAATAAATACTTAAGTACGTATTAAATAGAGGTGAGACCGGATTTGAGGGAGGGATGTTTTCTATTTTTAAATACTTGAATTCGCGTTTATATGACATTTTAATTATTGTTTCTAAATTATTGAAGTAGTATTTCTAACATGGCTAGTCATTTATTTTGCAGCTAATTAATTCACTACTGTCTGTTTGATAATTTAGAGAAAGTTATTTGAAAAATTAGATTTACCTCCCTTTTCATATCTAGGAGTGACAATCAAATATACAGGTAACCTTAAAGGGGCATTATCTGACAAAATCGTAAATTTTTGTTACCCATAAAAACTATCAGATATGATTGATGCCTTAATAAAACGTGTTTCTGTAACTTATAAATGTTATGAAATGTACGCGCATCGGGGAAAAAAGGTGCAACTGCTCGTGTTTTGGGGTCGATCAAGAAATGGACGCCATCTTATTAATTATCGGCATTGTTTACGGAGTTTGCCGAATCGTCATTAAATCAGTACAACAATGCACTTATTTCTTATTTTCTGTGAATCTGCTTTTAGTCGGCGTTAATTTACGGACAAAGAACCATGCAAGTTTGCAGCTAATAAGCGACCAAATACAAATTATTCGTTTTTACCTGTCACTAGTAAAGTCAGTTGCATACGGAGAAAGCGAGGTCAAATTACTTACTTGCAAGGAAATAATAAATCGATGGTAATTTTCGTTCTCAAAAGGCGAAAAGTGGTACGATAAGCTGTTTAATGTGAAATATTTACCTTTATTTCATCATTTTAAATCTATTTACCAATTTCCAAAACATATTTTTTTTGGTCAAAATCGTAGCTAATGCCATCTAATGGAAAAGGGTAGAAAAGCTTGGTTTAAAATAAAAAAGACTGTTGGTTTAAATAACCCCTGTAATCTCCTTGAAAAACATTTTGATACTTTAGTAGTCCCCATAATTTTGTATGGTTGAGAAATTTGGGGGGTTGACCTCTGTTTTAAAGATAGTGAACCATTTGAACACCTACACATTAAGTTTATTAAAGAAATATTAGGTGTCCATTGCAAGACAACTAATGCTGCTTGTCTAGCAGAATTAAACAGATACACTTTAAGAGGTAGGATACAATTAGCAACAATTAAATTTTTAGAACATATCTTAAATGCAAATAACTCACTTGTTAACAAAGTATATAGTAGTACTGCAAAAAAACAGTAAATGGTTAAATACTGTAAAGGTTGGGTAAATAAATTAGGATTTGGACACCTGAATTTCCATACTAATTATATTGCATTTTACTTGACAAATATAAAGCAACGAATACATGACCATGCAATTCAAAACCTTAATTGCTCAATTAGGGAATGTTCGAAACTATAATTTTTTCAAAATGTCTTTAAAATTAATGAAAGACCTGCATACACTGATATATGAAAATGAATTACATCTTTTCCTTGACTGTCCATCTTATGCACATTTAAGGCAAGACTTTTTTGAAAAAATAAAAAGTATCTTGGGTGAAGTAAATCAAAAAGTTTTCAATAAACGTCAAATGATAGCCCTACTGAACAGCAATTCACCAAAACTTCTCAATATCATTGTCAATTTTATGAATAAATGCATGTCCAAGAGAAATTTATCCTAATCAACGTTTAACATAACAAATAAAATGAGTACATTTTCACTCTCTATATATATATTCATATATGTACGTATGCAAGCTGATGCCACTGTCGCTCCCACATGTATTGATATTATATATATTTTACATGTATATCTTTCTTTATGTGTCATAACCATCTATTGTAAATGTGTTAGTACCAATAAATATTGTCTATTGTCTATGTGTAATAACTGTGTTCCGAACATAGCTGCCTGTGTTCCTATTATAACATTTAAGATTGATATGGTGCACCTCGATAGTTGTTTGTAGGAGGGTTCATGTCTTATTTACGTTATTTGTGATTGCTTGTGTATAGTGATGCCTAACACATATTGTGTTGTATTTGTTTTGTTTTTGTATTTGTCTTCGCCTTGTGTGCCCAATGTTGCCAGTTTCTCTGTATTGTCCATTCTTGATTGTCCTTTCGGGTTTCTATAACTTTGATTTTTTATAGCTAAGATTATCTATATATCATACGTGGATGTAAATTTGTAAATATGTGCGGTTCTTCGTTTCAGGATTTATTATTGCCTATCAAATTAATCGACATAGATGGCGATAAATTAAGACTTATGTTTGTTTTTGTTCACTTCACCATTTTTTCAGTTGTGTGCTCCTTACGTAATTTCCATATAATTAGGGGGCCTACTGTAATACTTACAACTTATATTTCCGTAGCTAGATTTGGGAACGATGCTGTCACGACGGGAGTCATGAATAGGATAGCCGAAATAAACTTACCATCCAAGAACAAAATGTCTCAAGTCTAGTTTTATTTCCATTACATCTGATTTACTGTGAATTCCGTATACGACTTCCGCGTGATGATCATGCCTGGTTTGTCATTTCTATTTGCAATTTGTTATTAGCTTAACATTAAGTAAGTAATATTTCAGTGAGTTATAGTCTTGTTTACAAACAATGGGAAGAGGATTGCATAAATATACAAATATAGGAAACAAATGTGCAGCTAGTCATTCAAACAATTTTAAAGATCAGTTGATGTTTACCTAAGAATATAATGAACATGGCCAGTAAAGTTGGACTTGTTACGAAAACTCAACTACTCAGATGTGCTAACAGAGTTAATAACATGAGTGGAGTCTAGTATTCTCCCTACAGGAGACACCATTGTATGCCCACGTGACGTTACTTATATAAATATCCCGATATAACTGAAATATTTTTGAAAGTGGCGTTAAAACATCATAAACCTAACTCTAACCTTATATCATGATGTATATAGTACTTTGATAGTATTGAATCAAAATCAACGTGGATAGAGTTCAGTTTTAAAGCCTAAATACATTGTTTAAGGAAATGACACATTTCATTGTGTAAAGCAATACTGCTTCTACCAAAACAAAAAAGTGCTCTGAAGCTGATATCAAGATGTTCGAGTTTTTGATTGACAACATACAGTGTACGTGTATTTTTTATGTTGGCTGGGCGTGTTCTACAAAAGATAGTCGGCATTCCTATGGGTACCAACTGTACTCCTCTTCTCGCCGACTTGTTCTTTTATTCATATGAGGCAGACGTCATACATGGAATTCTCAAGAAAAATGAATAGAAGTTAGCACGGTCCTTTAATTTGACCTTTAGCTATATAGATGATGTCCTTTCACTGAATAATTCTAAGTTTGGTATTTATGTTCATCGCATATATCCCACTGAGCTTGAAATCAAGGATACCCCAGACACAACTAGGTCTGTATCCTATATTGACCTACACCTAGATATTAACAGTGAGATCGGTTAAGAACGAAACTTTACGACAAAAGAGACGAGTTCAATTTCCCCATTGTGAACGTTCGAATTATATGTAGCAACATTCCAGCAGCACCTGCATATGGAGTATATATCTCTAAGTTGAGCCGATATTCCATAGCTTGTGGTTCGCATCATGATTCCATGATAGAGGGATACTGCTAACAAGGAAGCTACTGATCCAAGGGTTCCTATTGGTTAAGTTCAAGTCATCACTTCGAAAGTAGTACGGTCGCCACCATGACTTGGTTAGCCGTTACGGAATATCTCTGTCACAAATGACCACGGATATGCTCCAATTTCGTAATCACATTCATGAGTTATGACTGGATTCGTAACAAGACTAACTCGACGGGTACCACTATTGGGGTTATTGTTGCTCAACCTTTAGTTTTCTGTGCAGCATTTTGTAGATCATTGTTTGTCTAGATTAACACGACGGGTGTCACTAGTGGAGCAGGAACTGCTTACCCTTTCGATGCACCTGAGTTCACCTCTGAATTCGTGTTACTCGATCTTTAGTTTTACATGTATGTTTTGTAGATCGTTGTTTGTCCTTTTGTACTTTTTCTTTTGGCTATTGTGTTGTCTTGTCTTCTTTGATATACGGATTCTGATTACCTCCCTTTGGTATCTTCAAACTCTTCTTGTCTTTATGTTCCTTTTCACTTTACGTAATATGTCCTTCTATTTACGGCTATGACTACTCCTTGGTGTACTTCATACTTTTCTTTTTTTATATACTATTTATTTCCATATATTATCGCTAAAAAATACAAAGTATGGGGGGGGGGGGGGGACGAATGTAGATTACTTAATATACAAATATTAATTGAAGTCATGTTCAACTGAAAGCATTATACAAGAATGGTTGGTTCATGGTTTGGTTTCTGGTGCTTAACGCCACTTTCAATAATATTTCAGTTATATCGTGGCGACCTATAATGGAAATTAACTTTAATGTTATACGAGAATGGAAATTAACTTTAATATTATAAAACGAGAGTGGAAATTTCTTACATATTGCAAAATACTGCCCGTTGTTAAGACAAAAATAGAAATGATTATTTCGACCTGTTTTACTTCCAGAAATACCCCCAATAAATGTTATACATCCTGGAAATTTCAAAGCAATACATCAAACAAGATGATGAGGTATTTTTAAAAATATTATTAAACAGTTCATCAGACATTTTCTATTTTTATTTCTAATATAAATTTGACTGTATACTTTAAATACAATATATTACAATAGATGGTTAACTTTCCTTGGGTTATTTGTAAAATACAGGGCTACAGAGAGAATCTGCTATTATACTATTGACCTATATAGTTATCCAGGTATATCATAATCTGTAATTGATTAACACAGTACAAATGTTATGTTACACTTACTACACCTGTTTAAAACATCACTTTAGTGAAATTGTTGTAATGGTAAAATGTCTAAACGGGAGGGGGTATATATGATACCGGGTATGTACACACCTGGCTTAATAAATGTTTGATATTAAATGGAGGGGATAGGGGGGGGGGGATCTCCTGCTATCATCGTAGTTATAATAGTATTTAGATATCAATATAAATTGAAGTGTTTGATAACATGATAACATTTTTATCTGATGTCACGATCAATAGTATGGTATGCTTTGCTAGAGTTTCTCAATTTAAACTTCCGGGTACAAGTCATGAAAGATGAAAAGAAGCCAGGAATGCGACTACGTCAAACGGAACCCGTAGTTATCTGTGACACAGACATTCTGTAACAGTTAACATACCCGTAGTTATCTGTGACACAGACATTCTGTAACAGTTAACATACCCGTAGTTATCTGTGACACAGACATTCTGTAGCAGTTAACATACCCGTAGTTATCTGTGACACAGACATTCTGTAGCAGTTAACATACCCGTAGTTATCTGTGACACAGACATTCTGTAACAGTTAACATACCCGTAGTTATCTGTGACACAGACATTCTGTAACAGTTAACATTCCCGTAGTTATCTGTGACACAGACATTCTGTAACAGTTAACATACCCGTAGTTATCTGTGACACAGACATTCTGTAACAGTTAACATACCCGTA
Organism: Bathymodiolus septemdierum; assembly: GCA_963383655.1. Lineage (NCBI taxonomy): Eukaryota > Metazoa > Mollusca > Bivalvia > Mytilida > Modiolidae > Bathymodiolus > Bathymodiolus septemdierum. The sequence goes on from OY726518.1 coordinate 129,923,810, forward strand.
GTTATCTGTGAAACAGACATTCTGTAACAGTTAACATACCCGTAGTTATCTGTGACACAGACATTCTGTAACAGTTAACATACCCGTAGTTATCTGTGACACAGACATTCTGTAACAGTTAACATACCCGTAGTTATCTGTGACACAGACATTCTGTAACAGTTAACATACCCGTAGTTATCTGTGACACAGACATTCTGTAACAGTTAACATACCCGTAGTTATCTGTGACACAGACATTCTGTAACAGTTAACACACTCGTAATTATCTGTGACACAGACATTCTGTAACAGTTAACATACCCGTAGTTATCTGTGACACAGACATTCTGTAACAGTTAACATACCCGTAGTTATCTGTGACACAGACATTCTGTAACAGTTAACATACCCGTAGTTATCTGTGACACAGACATTCTGTAACAGTTAACATACCCGTAGTTATCTGTGACACAGACATTCTGTAACAGTTAACATACCCGTAGTTATCTGTGACACAGACATTCTGTAACAGTTAACATACCCGTAGTTATCTGTGACACAGACATTCTGTAACAGTTAACATACCCGTAGTTATCTGTGACACAGACATTCTGTAAGAGTTAACACACTCGTAATTATCTGTGACACAGACATTCTGTAACAGTTAACACACGCGTAGTTATCTGTAACAGACATTCTGTAACAGTTAACACGCTCGTAGTTATCTGTGACACAGACATTCTGTAACAGTTAACATACCCGTAGTTATCTGTGAAACAGACATTCTGTAACAGTTAACATACCCGTAGTTATCTGTGACACAGACATTCTGTAACAGTTAACATACCCGTAGTTATCTGTGACACAGACATTCTGTAGCAGTTAACATACGCGTAGTTATCTGTGACACAGACATTCTGTAACAGTTAACATACCCGTAGTTATCTGTGACACAGACATTCTGTAACAGTTAACATACCCGTAGTTATCTGTGACACAGACATTCTGTAGCAGTTAACATACCCGTAGTTATCGGTGACACAGACATTCTGTAACAGTTAACATACCCGTAGTTATCTGTGACACAGACATTCTGTAACAGTTAACATACCCGTAGTTATCTGTGACACAGTCATTCTGTAGCAGTTAACATACCCGTAGTTATCGGTGACACAGACATTCTGTAACAGTTAACATACCCGTAGTGATCTGTGACACAGACATTCTGTAACAGTTAACACACGCGTAGTTATCTGTGACACAGACATTCTGTAACAGTTAACACGCTCGTAGTTATCTGTGACACAGACATTCTGTAACAGTTAACATACCCGTAGTTATCTGTGACACAGACATTCTGTAACAGTTAACATACCCGTAGTTATCTGTGACACAGACATTCTGTAACAGTTAACATACCCGTAGTTATCTGTGACACATACATTCTGTAGCAGTTAACATACCCGTAGTTATCTGTGACACAGACATTCTGTAACAGTTAACATACCCGTAGTTATCTGTGACACAGACATTCTGTAACAGTTAACACACGCGTAGTTATCTGTAACACAGACATTCTGTAACAGTTAACACGCTCGTAGTTATCTGTGACACAGACATTCTGTAACAGTTAACATACCCGTAGTTATCTGTGACACAGACATTCTGTAACAGTTAACATACCCGTAGTTATCTGTGACACAGACATTCTGTAACAGTTAACATACCCGTAGTTATCTGTGACACAGACATTCTGTAACAGTTAACATACCCGTAGTTATCTGTGACACAGACATTCTGTAAGAGTTAACATACCCGTAGTTATCTGTGACACAGACATTCTGTAACAGTTAACACACGCGTAGTTATCTGTGACACAGACATTCTATAACAGTTAACACGCTCGTAGTTATCTGTGACACAGACATTCTGTAACAGTTAACATACCCGTAGTTATCTGTGACACAGACATTCTGTAACAGTTAACATACCCGTAGTTATCTGTGACACAGACATTCTGTAACAGTTAACATACCCGTAGTTATCTGTGACACAGACATTCTGTAACAGTTAACATACCCGTAGTTATCTGTGACACAGACATTCTGTAACAGTTAACATACCCGTAGTTATCTGTGACACAGACATTCTGTAACAGTTAACATACCCGTAGTTATCTGTGACACAGACATTCTGTAACAGTTAACATACCCGTAATTATCTGTGACACAGACATTCTGTAAGAGTTAACATACCCGTAGTTATCTGTGACACAGACATTCTGTAACAGTTAACACACGCGTAGTTATCTGTAACACAGACATTCTGTAACAGTTAACACGCTCGTAGTTATCTGTGACACAGACATTCTGTAACAGTTAACATACCCGTAGTTATCTGTGACACAGACATTCTGTAACAGTTAACATACCCGTAGTTATCTGTGACACAGACATTCTGTAACAGTTAACATACCCGTAGTTATCTGTGACACAGACATTCTGTAACAGTTAACATACCCGTAGTTATCTGTGACACAGACATTCTGTAACAGTTAACATACCCGTAGTTATCTGTGACACAGACATTCTGTAACAGTTAACATACCCGTAGTTATCTGTGACACAGACATTCTGTAACAGTTAACATACCCGTAGTTATCTGTGACACAGACATTCTGTAACAGTTAACATACCCGTAGTTATCTGTGACACAGACATTCTGTAACAGTTAACATACCCGTAGTTATCTGTGACACAGACATTCTGTAACAGTCAACCAAATGATGATGGCCACCATAAACTTTTGAAGTGAAAGTTCTTATTTCGTTAAAAAACATTTTGATTCTACCAAAAAGTTCTCTGAAACAGATATCATGAACATGCTCGAGTTTTTTATTGACAACATATTCGCTATGTTTGGTGGACAGTCGGCATACCTATGGGTGCAAACTGTTCTCCTTTTCCCGCCGACTTGTTCCTTTCTTCCTATGAGGCAGATTACAGGGACTTCTCAAGAAAAACGAAAAGGAGCTCGCCTGATCCTTTAATTTCACGTTCCGATATACACATGGATAGATAATGTCCTTTCACGAAAAAATCATAGGTTTTGTGATTTTGTTGATCGCATCTATCCCATTGAGCTCGAAATAAAGGATACCACAGATACAGTTAAGTCTGCTTCATACCCGGCCCTAAACCTCGAATTTAACAGTGCGGGCGGTTAAGAACGAAACTTTACGACAAAAGAGATGATTTCAATTTTCCCATTGTGAATTTCCATTTATATGTAGCAATATTCCAGCAGCACCTGCATATGGCGTATATATATATATATCTCAGTTGATACGATATTCCAGGGCTTGTGGTTCCTATCAGGATTTCCTTGATAGAGGGTTGCTACTTACAAGAAAACTACTGAACTAAGGATTCTTATTGGTTAAGTTGAAATCATCACTTCGAAAGTTCTACGGTCGCTGCCATGACTTGGTTGACCGTTATGGAATATCTGTGTCACAAATGACCACCGATATGTTCCACTTGTCGTAAATACTTCCCGGTCCTTTCCCAATTCATGACTTATCCCCGTGTTTGTAACTAGATTAACACGCCGGGTTCCACTAGTCGAGCAGGAATCCTTGGCCCAGTAGCTTCCTTCTATATACATATGTAGGTTCTGCTAGAATGTTGCTACTTTTAAATGAAAAGTTCACAATGAAAAAATTGATATCACCTCCGTTGTAAAGTTTCGTTCTTAACCGGCACTCATATAGGTGTATGTCGAGGTATGAGACAGATCTAGATGTACCTGTAGTATTCTTTTCTGTAGCTCAGTGGGATATATGGAATCAACATAAACACCAAACTATGAAATATTTAGTGAAAGGACATCATCTATATATGCACATTTAGATGTGTTTTCTAATAGTAAAAACTTTATAGAGGGAGTAAAATAATTACTGTAGTTGATGTCAATTGTACATGTTAATGTAATGATTTCAATTTTCATATTGTAAACGTCCATTTTTATGTACAATATTTACCTGCTTCATCGACAATTGAGTATAAGTATGTGGACTACCCAGTTCCAAAGACATATTGTACAGTAAAAATTGAAAAAACAAAAAATGCCTCACTGTTGGAAAACGTAAAAATAAAGTAAAAGCATAATCCGGATACAAAACAACTATACTCAATGAAATATAACATACATACGAACAAACAAATAAACCAGCAAAATATTCACAAACTCTCACAAACACCCAGACTGAGAACTGTTTCTCCGTAAGAGTTTCATGACGTCTGGACATGAAAAGCTGATGTTTAATTTTTGCTGAGTCATCTTGGTTCCAGCCATTTTTGGGGGTTTACTTTAATTTTCATTCATTTTTTCTTGTTTATCCAGAATGTACGGATCGTGCGTTATCACTGACCCCAAGAGAATATAATGAGGAGCGAATTGCACAATAGTTTACACTCACGGACGCCATGTGATTGTAAAAATACACATAACTCTTTAACATGTGAACTAAGTGGGAAAATTTCACAACAAACAAATAAAATATAAACAACGTATCAATATTGATCACTGATACTGAGGAATGTCATCTATAATCTTTTAGACTTTGGGGAATCCCAAACACGTCACAATTAATTGTTGCAGTGAAAAAATATTTCCATCTACTTACAGTTAGAACATATTTGCTATAATTACTGTAGTATATTTATATCAGAATTCAAGGACAATGTACGCTTTATTTATGCTGGGTTTTTTTTTACAATCCAAGGATAAAGTACACTTTATTTCTTTTGTTATTATTGTTAAATTTATTTTCAGTAATAGTTCAGCCATATCATGGTTGAAATTTTAATTTTAATCAAACACGGAAACGTATGTTTAAGACATTAGCTATGTAAAACTATAAAGTCATCTTAACAAATTAAAATGATGGATATTAATAAGTAAGAATAGAGATAATATACAATGAAGCCAGAAAACGATACACGTAAAACACCAATTAGACGGAACAGTGAAAAAAAATCACAATTCAGAAATACAAATATCACTTTACACAGATATTTAATTCTCACATATTTCGTCATCCCAAGTGGATCCGTTTTTTTACGAGTAATCCGGTTCCGCCACGATATAACTGAAATATTGTTGAAAGTGGCGTTAAACACCATAAACCAAGACAAATCATTTTTGATCCAATATTCTATTCATTTGACATCATTTTAAGCCAACGTATTAATGTGGTTAATACGAATACATGGAACACCTTTATAAATATCCCAAAATAGACGAAAAGGGAAATAATTAGCATCACGTAATAATGATGTCTTACTCTCATTACTTTATGAATGAATGTCCTGTAAATTGTTAATGAATACAGTTTAGTACACAGTACGCCCTAACGGTGACGTAGATTGTAACAGGATAACATTAGACCTACTGGTTATACATGTATGGCTTAGTCACAAACCGAGAGGGAAACGACCCATTGTAGCTAGATTCATACACCGCAGTGACTTGCAGTATGCGTTGAATAACGCTTACCGGCATACGGTAGATCTATACAACAATTTCCGCGGGAAAGTGAAGACAGGTGTAGGAAACTTTACCCTATTCAGAAAGAGGCAAAACGACAAGGTAAAAGGGTAACACTGATCTGAGATCGCATTTTATATAGAAAATGAATTGTATGCACCTGCAGTGGAAATGGATGGAATTGGAGATTTTGATACACAGTCTCAACCGCATAATGCATGGGCAACACCATGAAACAGTGGAGGTAGAAGACCACCAAAACAACACTTATAAAAATTAAAATAAAAATGTAAATAGAAAATCTAAGAGAGATCAACCCTGGTTCCTGTTTTAATTACAAATGTAAATTTACCAAAAAAAACTATCGGAAACTTAAAAGGAAACTTAAAAAAGGGAAGGACGGAAATTCTTAAACAAAAAGTAACGGAAGCTGAAAAACATTATAAGAAGAATTTGAAGATACCAAAGGGGCAATCAGAAACCGTATATCGAAGAAGAACAATGGCTAAAAGAAAAAGTACAAAAGGACAAACAACGATCGTCAAAACATACATATAAAACTAAAGATCGAGCAACACGAACCCCACTAAAAACCGGGGGTGAACTCAGGTGAAAATACACTTGATAAGAATAGTAAAAATTACCGAAAGAAAATGAGGAAGGGGTTATTAATTTTAGAAAAAACATCTGATCCGAAGGAGTATTGGAAAATCTTAATTATTTATTTTTTAAAGAAATCTTCGAATTTGAAAACTACTTTAGAATTTTGGAAGACAAAGATATTTATACACTGTAATGCAAATCCAGAACTACCAACCACACAATGCCTATAAAAACTGGCCTGTGGAATAATATATACCAATATACCAATTAGGGGAACAATAAAGGAATCATATTTCAGAAAAACAAATATAATTTTAAACAGAACATTTGTCCCTCATCAATGCCTCAAGATCCCTCTCTCCCAGATTGCACCACCTCAAGTGAATCCGTGTTTTGATTCAATATTCTATACGTTTGACATCATTTTAATTTTATATCAACAAACCAACATATTTATGTAGTTAATACGAACACATTTCACCTAAATATAATATATATAAATAATGTCCCAAAAATAGACGAAAATCACATTGAAGTAAAGGAAATAATTAGCATCACGTAATACACATATCTTACTCTCGTTACTTTATGAATGAATATCCTATAATGTTTTAATGAATACAGTTTACTACATAGTACGGTGACGTAGATTGGAACAGGATAACATTATACGTAGTCTTGAAACAACAGTAATTACTAATTAGGTGATAGTTTAATAATCTACAATACAACTCTTAGTTCCGTAAAATGTAAATATTAATATTTTTTCACGAATCGTTTTGTTCGTTAAGTTTACCTTGAAGATATATTTCTTCATACTTATATTAGTAAACAGTATAAAGTGTAGGACAGAGTTCAACAGCGAAACACTATACATGTATATATACAAGTTTTGAAGGCAAGAGTGTAACAAGGTCAAACTCATCGACATTTAAATTGTACTTCTAATGTTGTGTCCTATATAATGACTCACACAACCTCTGTTGACAGGCATGTTCATATCAGAAAGCTTTAAGAAAAGTTTGAAGTTACCAAAAGGGGTAATCAGAAGCCGTAAAATCGAAGAAGGAAAGACAATCCAATGGTTAAAAGTAAAAAGGACAACAACAACAAAACAAAACAAAAAAAAAAACAAAAAAGACAAACAATGTTTACATAAAACAATTACACAGAAAAGTAAAGATTAAGCAACACACTAAAAGCCGGTGTGAACTCAGGTGGCGGGGTGAACTCAGGTGGTCTGCAAGGGTAAGCAGTTCATGATCCACTAACCGGGGTGAACTCAGGTGGTTTGCAAGGGTAAGCAGTCCCTGCTCCACTAGTGGCACCTGTTGTAAAAGCCGGGGGTGAACTCAGGTCTGCAAGGGTAAGCAGTTCATGCTCCACTAGTGGCACCTGTTGTAAAGGCCGGGGTGAACTCAGGTCTGCAAGGGTAAGCAGTTCATGCTCCACTAGTGGCACCTGTTGTAAAAGCCGGGGTGAACTCAGGTCTGCAAGGGTAAGCAGTTCCGGCTCCACTAGTGGCACCTGTTGTAAAATCCGGGATGAACTCAGGTCTGCAAGGGTAAGCAGTCCCTGCTCCACTAGTGGCACCTGTTGTGTTACTCATATTACAAACCCGCTGATAAATCATGTATGAGGAAGGGACCGGATTGTGATTTCGATAAACGAAACAGGGTCATTTGTGACTCATGTTCCGTAGTGGTTAACCAAACCATGGTGGTGATTGAAATCCGAGCCCACGCCATTGGTACACGACATCACTGATTCGATTAGCACAATAACGAACCATCTAACCACATATATACATTGTTATCTATATATAGCAGGTAAACTGATTGTATATAGTGATAATAAAATCTTCGGAATACCCACTTCCTGGAACCTGATATACCTATAATAAATATAAAGTAAATCGTCTATAAATGACGTCTAATTAGTAGTGTTCTTTATATAATTAGACATGTTTTTAAAAATAATTGTAAAGTAATTAACAAGAAGGGACATACGTTTGAATTTTTACATGTAAATGTCTTCATTGCTTAACATTTATGCAAATTATTATAGAAGACTTGTCTGTATCAATTTTACCTTTCCTATCAATATTGTATTTAATTTCGAAAACGGCGGTTATTTTAATGTTTTCGAATATTTTGAGTTTGTCATAACTTCACTTCAATGACAATTTCTAATATGACGATCTTCTGTTTATACTTACTGCTTGATCCATTAAAACACTAGTTTTTGCAATGAATTATTTATACACTTGAAAGCGATACTTTCACTGAAAAAACCTTGATAAATATTATTGTTTTCAGCGTAACTTTTCCCTAACTCACATTAAAGCAGATCAAAGGATTTGTAATGTGATAAAATGAAAAAAAAAAAAAAAATACAACACCGTCGAACCAGTTCATCAATCAAAAACAAAAAATACCACACCGTTGAATCAGTTCATAAATCAAAAAAAAAAAATACCACACCGTCGAACCAGTTCATAAATCAAAAACAATAAAATACCACACCATCGAACCAGTTCATAAATCAAAAAAAAATAAAATACCACACCGTCGAACCAGTTCATAGATCAAAAACAAAAAATACCACACCGTCAAACCAGTTCATAAATGAAAAACAAAAAATACCACACCGTCGAACCAGTTCATAAATGAAAAACAATAAAATACCACACCATCGAACCAGTTCATAAATCAAAAAAAAATAAAATACCACACCATCGAACCAGTTCATAGATCAAAAACAAAAAATACCACACCGTCAAACCAGTTCATAAATGAAAAACAAAAAATACCACACCGTCGAACCAGTTCATAAATGAAAAACAAAAAATACCACACCGTCGAACCAGTTCATAAATCAAAAACAAAAAATACCACACCGTCGAACCAGTTCATAGATCAGAAACAAAAAATACCACACCGTCGAACCAGTTCATAAATAAAAAACAATAAAATACCACACCGTCGAACCAGTTCATAAATCAAAAACAAAAAATACCACACCGTCGAACCAGTTCATAAATCAAAAACAATAAAATACCACACCGTCGAACCAGTTCATAAATCAAAAACAATAAAATACCACACCGTCGAACCAGTTCATAAATAAAAAAAAAAAAAAAATACCACACCGTCGAACCAGTTCATGAATGAAAAACAAAAAATACCACACCATCAAACCAGTTCATAAATCAAAAACAAAAAATACCACACCGTCGAACCAGTTCATAAATGAAAAACAAAAAATACCACACCGTCGAACCAGTTCATAAATGAAAAACAAAAAATACCACACCGTCAAACTAGTTCATAAATGAAAAACAAAAAATACCACACCGTCGAACCAGTTCATAAATGAAAAGCAAAAAATACCACACCGTCGAACAAGTTCATAAATCAAAAACAAAAAATACCACACCGTCGAACCAGTTCATAGATCAAACACAATAAAAGACCACACCGTCGAACCAGTTCATAAATCAAGAACAAAAAATACCACACCGTCGAAGCAGTTCATCAATCAAAAACAATAAAATACCACACCGTCGATACAGTTCATAAATCAAAAACAATAAAATACCACACCGTCGAACCAGTTCATCAATCAAAAGCAATAAAATACCACACCGTCGAACCAGTTCATCAATGAAAAACAAAAATTACCACACCGTCGAACCAGTTCATAAATGAAAAAAAAAAATACCACACCGTCGAACCAGTTCATGAATGAAAAACAAAAAATATCACACCATCGAACCAGTTCATAAATCAAAAACAAAAAATACCACACCGTCGAACCAGTTCATCAATCAAAACAAAAAAATACCACATCGTCGAACCAGTTCATAAATAAAAAAAAATAAAATACCACACCGTCGAACCAGTTCATCAAAGAAAAACAAAAAATACCACACCGTCAAACCAGTTCATAAATGAAAAACAAAAAATACTACACCGTCAAACCAATTCATAAATGAAAAGCAAAAAATACCACACCGTCAAACCAGTTCATAAATCAAAAACAAAAAAATACCACACCGTCAAACCAGTTCATAAATCAAAAACAAAAAATACCACACCGTCGAACCAGTTCATAGATCAAAAACAATAAAATACCACACCGTCGAACCAGTTCATAAATCAAAAACAAAAAAATACCACACCGTCAAACCAGTTCATAAATGAAAAACAAAAAAATACCACACCGTCGAACCAGTTCATAAATCAAAAACAAAAAATACCACACCGTCGAACCAGTTCATTGATCAAAAACAATAAAATACCACACCGTCGAACCAGTTCATCAATCAAAAACAATAAAATACCACACCGTCGAACCAGTTCATCAATCAAAAACAATAAAATACCACACCGTCGAACCAGTTCATAAATCAAAAACAATAAAATACCACACCGTCGAACCAGTTCATAAATCAAAAACAATAAAATACCACACCGTCGAACCAGTTCATCAATCAAAAGCAATAAAATACCACACCGTCGAACCAGTTCATCAATGAAAAACAAAAATTACCACACCGTCGAACCAGTTCATAAATGAAAAAAAAAAATACCACACCGTCGAACCAGTTCATGAATGAAAAACAAAAAAGACCACACCGTCGAACCAGTTCATAAATCAAAAGCAAAAAATACCACACCGTCGAACCAGTTCATAAATGAAAAACAAAAAATACCACACCGTCGAACCAGTTCATCAATCAAAAAACAAAAAATACCACACCATCGAACCAGTTCATAAATCAAAAACAAAAAATACCACACCGTCGAACCAGTTCATCAATCAAAACAAAAAAATACCACACCGTCGAACCAGTTCATAAATAAAAAAAAATAAAATACCACACCGTCGAACCAGTTCATCAAAGAAAAACAAAAAATACCACACCGTCAAACCAGTTCATAAATGAAAAACAAAAAATACCACACCGTCAAACCAATTCATAAATGAAAAGCAAAAAATACCACACCGTCAAACCAGTTCATAAATCAAAAACAAAAAAATACCACACCGTCGAACCAGTTCATAAATCAAAAGCAAAAAATACCACACCGTCGAACCAGTTCATAGATCAAAAACAATAAAATACCACACCGTCGAACCAGTTCATAAATCAAAAACAAAAAAATACCACACCGTCAAACCAGTTCATAAATGAAAAACAAAAAAATACCACACCGTCGAACCAGTTCATAAATCAAAAACAAAAAATACCACACCGTCGAACCAGTTCATTGATCAAAAACAATAAAATACCACACCGTCGAACCAGTTCATCAATCAAAAACAATAAAATACCACACCGTCGAACCAGTTCATAAATCAAAAACAATAAAATACCACACTGTCGAACCAGTTCATAAATCAAAAACAATAAAATACCACACCGTCGAACCAGTTCATGAATGAAAAACAAAAATTACCACACCGTCGAACCAGTTCTTAAATGAAAAAAAAAAATACCACATCGTCGAACCAGTTCATAGATCAAAAACAAAAAATACCACACCGTCGAACCAGTTCATAAATGAAAAGCAAAAAATACCACACCGTCAAACCAATTCATAAATCAAAAACAAAAAAATACCACACCGTCGAACCAGTTCATAAATCAAAAACAAAAAATACCACACCGTCGAACCAGTTCATAGATCAAAAACAATAAAATACCACACCGTCAAACCAGTTCATAAATGAAAAACAATAAAATACCACACCGTCGAACCAGTTCTTAAATGAAAAAAAAAAATACCACATCGTCGAACCAGTTCATAGATCAAAAACAAAAAATACCATACCGTCGAACCAGTTCATAAATCAAAAGCAAAAAATACCACACCGTCAAACCAGTTCATAAATGAAAAACAAAAAATACCACACCGTCGAACCAGTTCATAAATCAAAAACAAAAAATACCACACCGTCGAACCAGTTCATAGATCAAAAACAAAAAATACCACACCGTTGAACCAGTTCATAAATCAAAAACAAAAAATACCACACCGTCGAACCAGTTCATCAATCAAAAACAAAAAATATCACACCGTCGAACCAGTTCATAAATGAAAAACAAAAAATACCAAACCGTCAAACCAGTTCATAAATGAAAAACAAAAAATACCACACCGTCGAACCAGTTCATAAATCAAAAACAAAAAATAATACACCGTCGAACCAGTTCATAAATCAAAAACAAAAAATACCACACCGTCGAACCAGTTCATAAATGAAAAACAAAAAATACCACACCGTCGAACCAGTTCATCAATCAAAAACAAAAAAGACCACACCGTCGAACCAGTTCATAAATGAAAAACAATAAAATACCACACCGTCGAACCAGTTCATAGATCAAAGACAAAAAATACCACACCGTCGAACCAGTTCATAAATGAAAAACAAAAAATACCACACCGTCGAACCAGTTCATAAATCAAATCGAAAAAGCGAATAAAGAGACACAATCAATACATTTACTTCCAACTCACATATACATGGACATTCACATTACTCGAATGTAACCAGCACTTCAATAAAAAGTGACGGGGTTATACTAGTTTTATTGGCCTAAACCTCGCTTCTTGATGAAATGATGCAGTCATGTGAGTATGTGTTCAATCAACATATTTAACTGTTTCTTTTCAGTAAGTATGGCACATTCTGATTGACTGATTTAGTTCATTTTAAGTTTTTGGGAAAAACATTAAGCACAATTTGTGATATGCAAAATAACACGAGATGAAACCAAACAAATGAAGAACAAACAAATCTAACCAGAAATCAGAGCATTATGAGAAATACTTATATTTGCCTATATTAGTTTGATTGACATACAAAAAGCACGACCACAGTAATTCTGAAGAATGTCTCCGATTTATGAAATTTACGACCAGATTTAAAAGAATGACAGTCATATAAATAGCATAACGAATATTATTAATGTTTTAACAAATTTAAGAATTGGTTAAATGGCATATGTGTCTTTCTTTGAAAATCTGAACATGAACAAAATCTGAACATAATACATAAGATGATCTGTTTGTTTAAACAAATGGTACACACAATTATAATTAATATTGTTTCTACTTTATTTATTGATCGACAGCATAATCAAGTGTGAAGACAAAATTGTTCAATAGAGTGATGGTATTCCAATGAGAACCAATTGTTCAATAGAATGATGGTATTCCAATGAGACCAAATTGTTCAATAGAATGATGGTATTCCAATGAGACCAAATTGTTCAATAGAATGATGGTATTCCAATGAGAACCAATTGTTCAATAGAATGATGGTATTCCAATGAGAACCAATTGTTCAATAGAATGATGGTATTCCAATGAGACCAAATTGTTCAATAGAATGATGGTATTCCAATGAGAACCAATTGTTCAATAGAATGATGGTATTCCAATGAGAACCAATTGTTCAATAGAATGATGGTATTCCAATGAGAACCAATTGTTCAATAGAATGATGGTATTCCAATGAGACCAAATTGTTCAATAGAATGATGGTATTCCAATGAGAACCAATTGTTCAATAGAGTGATGGTATTCCAATGAGAACAAATTGTTCAATAGAGTGATGGTATTCCAATGAGAACCAATTGTACATCCGTACTAGGATTTGTACTCTGAGGAAACAATTAGTGGAAGAGACTTCTCAAAGATATTAGGAAAACCCCATTTAGCTCGGAAATTTCATTTGACATACAAAATATATTTGATCTATTAACAACTCTACTCATTCTAACAAAACGGTCTATGAAGCTAACATTTAAAATGACCGGAGTTGACTGTATATATAAGTAACACGGCGGGTGTCTTATAAGAAGCAGGAATTACTTACCCTTCGTGTTGCTCCTATTATTAGTTTTCTGTGTTGTTCTATTATGTGTCTTTACATTACGATTTCCGCATAAAAACGATATTCGGTTCATCGTTACCTCCAGTTGTTTGTAGGAAGGCTCATGTTTTATGTTATGTGTGTTTGCTTGCGCATGGTGGTGTCCAACACATATTGCGTTGCATTTTTGTTTATTTGTGTTCGTCTTGTGTGTTCTATGCTGCCAGTGTCTCTGGGTTGTCCATTTTTGATTGCCCCTTCGGTATTTTCTGATGCTTATCACCAAAATGCTCGAGTTTTTGATTGAGAACATATTTCTTATTTTTGGTTGTGGTGTATTTACATAATGCTATACGCCATGTTAAAAGCGACCACGTTAAAATAATCTTTGTGCTAAAAGCTAAAAAACGCCTTATATTTGTGAATCATAATGGCATCATCTATTGGATATCATTGGTAACACGAATTCAGATCTTTTTAAGACACAAATTGTCATAATTACTTCTTAATTTTATTAGACAATAATGAGTAAAACCACCAAGACAATTTTAACGTCATTCACGGCATACATTTGCAAATATACTGAAAGGTTGATTTCTTAATTATTTGACGACTGGGTATTAGATGTAATTTAAATAACATTTAACGGTACATTACATTATTACATTGTATATCATTTTACGTACAACAGACACATAAAGATTTGAACTGTTTGGTAAAACACTTCCTGTTTAAAGCTTTCCTCACCCAGTAAAACATATCAAAAGTTTTCTATTGATATCATCTCTAAAGCGGAAAATTACCGTTAGAGTTCTATTGCGCAATATCTGAAACGTGCACAGAATTGCTGACCTCCAGGAAAGTATAAATGTTCAAACGTATTCACAAGTTTTCAATGATGGCTTGTGCAAAGAGAAATGTTGAAACATATGTTCTCGCAAGTAATTTTAATCTATATGCTTTAAAATCTAGATAACCTATATCTAGATAAACTTGTTTACCTTGCTTTATATAGAAGTACTGGTAGAGATCTAAACGACTCTTATTAGTTACGTCCAAAATGAGTCTATCTCTAGTAATAGAGCCATACTTACGACTGAAATTTTGGTATACAATGTATATATGAAATATATTTGGTTTCATTAATTCCTCCATCATATTAAAGTTGATATTGTTTATATCCCGGCTAAATACAGGCATATTTTTGAATGGATGTTTCCCTAGTTCTTGTATAAATTCTCATTTATTCGTAGAATTTCGTTATATCAGCATGTTTATATAATAAACATTATACATCTACATTTTGTATATGCATTACTATTGTTTTGTCATGTTAAAGTCCTTTAAATGGCATATATAAACGTTAGAAAATACCGATAGGGCAATCAAAAATGGACAATCCAGAGAAACTAGCAACATAGAGTACACAAGACGAAGAAAAACAATGCAAAAACGCAACACAATATGTGTTGGACACCACTATGCGAAAGCAAACACAAATAACGTAAATAAGACACGAGCCCTCCAACAAACAACTGGAGGTAAAGACGAACCGAGCATCATTATTATGCGGAAATCGTAGCGGACATCACAACACGAAACTCAGAATGTAAGGACACATAATAGGACAACATAAAACGCTAAATAGTTGAGCCACAAAAACGCTACCAATCAAATCGGTGGAGACGCGCCGTGCCACTAATACATTCAAGTCCGGTAAACGTCTTGGAAGTGATAGAGGAAAGAAAACAGCTACGTAAAAATTAAAGGATCCATTGTCATTTGAGATATGGATATTTCGTGACGGTCAACTAGATTGTGATGACGACTATAACTTTCGTGAATTATATTCACCATGCTTATGCCGACATCTACAGTATGCGTATCCCTAACTTTTTATTCTTCTTTATCTAGTTTAGATAATTAGTCTTTCGATATAATAATGAACACAATGTACCCCTGTGAAACTATAATTTATAAGGGTTGGGCGATCAGGATATATTATAAGTTCACAAGCAAATTTTTGGGGCAAAATTGCCAGCACAAAATATTCACAAAACAATAATTCAAAAAAACAAAAAAAAACAAAACAAAAATAAAACCACACACACAGAACACAAATAAAACATAAAACCAACAAGACAACATGATTTGAGACAAAACAAAACAAATTCTAACAAGCAGCCTCTCATCGGGTTCAATAGCAGAAGTTGGTGAAAGAAAAAAAGATTCTGTAGTTACTGGTAAGAGACGTAAAACTTTTTAGTATTTAATATCAAACTGCATGCTATGGTTTATTAGGTTTCCAATAACATTCATGGTTAACATTCTTTTTGTGTAAGAGATTAAGATTTAAAACCCTTTCCCTCGTAAGGTTATGCGACTTTATATTAAACTATGTATCTTTTTTGATTTCTTATCCATACCAAAACACAGATTTGCAGAGAGACATTCAATTATTTATGTACAATTTCATTTACAAAATTGCACAGTTTTCTGTTAAAATTAGGCAGTAACAGCATCTTGAATTTCTGATGGACACACGAAAACGCACTGTGTAGAGATCCACCAAAGAAAAAGCATTCCTGGCATGGTTGTTTCAAACGGCTTCAGTGATTTCAGAGAAAAAGTTTTTAAAAATGGCTTCAACATTATTAACTATAGAGTTCTATGTTAAACTATTCCTATTTGGCGTGAACCAATTTTGCAGTTTCCGGTAATTAAAGGTATGTAACATTTTTTCATACAGTTATATGTCAACGAATATTGCCAGAGTTGTTAGCCACTATTGATTTACGATCGACATAACACCACAAAGGTTGAATTCGAAGTATATATATCGCACTAAACTACAAACTACTATATGTTTTCTAAACTGACGAGATTTGACTAAACTCATATTGTGTTATTTCCTATATGTTGACCCACTTCAATATCGGATCGCCACAAAATTCTAATCAGGTCCACGGAACATTACTACACAATTTGTTTTCATTAGATAAGAAGAGTTTGAAGATACCAAAGGGGTAATCAGAATCCGTATATCGAAGAACAGACAACACAATGGCAAAAAGAAAAAGTACAAAAGGACAAACAACGATCTACAAAACATATACATATAAAACTAAAGATCGAGTAACACGAACCCCACTAAAAACTGGGGGTGAACTCAGGTGCTCCGGAAGGGTTAGCACTTATTGCTCCAAAAGTGACACCCGTCGTATTAATCTAGTTACAAACCCGGTGATAAGTCATGAACGAGGAAAGGACTGGGAAGTGTTTACGACAAGTGGAATATATCTGTGGTCAATTATGACACAGATATTCCATAACGGTCAACCAAGTCATGGTGGCGACCGTAAAAACTTTCGAAGTGATAACCTCAACTTAACCAAGAGGAATCCTTGGTTCAGTAGCTTCCTTGTGAGCAGCAACCCTCTATCAGGGAAATCCTGATAGGACCCACAAGCTCTAGAATATCGTACATCTACGACAAGACCGACAATGTGATTACCTCAATTCAAATGGTCATCAGGTGGGATAAAAAGGCAAACATATTTTGTTTGTATTACAAAATGTATCTATATTATTAATTGGAATCTACGATGACCTCACATAAAGAAGTTTATATTTCTACTCTATGAATAAGTTTTGTGAACATAAATATCCACGTTTCTAGATATAATTCTTCTATACTGATAACAATATATTTCTGAAGTGAATGTCAAATCAATGTCTAACACCAGAAATAATCCCCTTTACATTGCCTTAGATTTTTGTAGAACATCCTATTCCGTCAAGCACGTCTATTGATTATCAGATGGTTACGGTATTTTAAAAATATATTTAAGATTATATCGACTTCCTATATTAAAAAACTCATCACTTATTGTACGATGTTGCATTTACTTGACGACCTATCATTGGATAAAATCATTCCTAAAAATAACGATGAAGGCAGAGCCATATATGGAAATCTAGAGAATAAGATTAATACGCTTTACTGGCCAGTGGCAAATTCTATTCCTAAAAATAACGATAGAAGCAGACTGTAGCATTGTGTAATCTATTATTGCATAATTTGACCTTCACGCTGTCCGAAATAAAGAAATATTGTAATCGATAACTGAGACGACGTATTTGACCAGGCTCTCTCTATATATATGTGTGTGTATTTTGATTTAGCATAATTAAACACAACTGCAAGAAAGATGATGATTTATATTTTCTTCTAAAATAACGTGCAGTTATTAAACGATGCAGACGGAAAATTACAGAAGGTCAGTGGGCGGTGCTTAATTTTGTGTATTGACCATTACGTCTTAGCCTTAGAACTTCCAAGAAAGTCCGTCAAACATAGTTCGTTGAAAAAACTTAGTTACTGTTTCAAGTTATAGATTATCAACATCGTACAAAAATGTTATAAGCTCCCCTGACCGACTATGGTTATTTAGACGGTAAGTAAATAGTTGAAGGGTTCGCGCTGGAGCGCTCACCCTTCAACGATTTACTGACCGTCTAAATAACGATAGACGGTCACTAGGGAGCTTTGTTCGTAACGCTATAACATGTTAAAAAATAACTATATTCTTCTTGTAAGGCAACTACCTAATTCAATATAAATACTTTGGGATTTAAAATGGGAAATTAGCATCGTAAGTTCCACAAGGATATATATTACGTTTCTTGTGACATTTTGATTTATCTTCACTATGATGAAATATATAAAATTTAGGCAATGCGACACGATAAATCATACATTTTTGAAATCATTCTTTCTCTTGACCATTATGACTGAATCTTCTTCCACTGTTATACACCTGATTATACTAAGAGTCCCTGTATGGGTTAAATGGGAGGGTGAGGGGGGACAACACAACAGAAATATCATTAGGCATTTTAAAATGTACTCTTAAGAAGTATTGAATCGCATTGATTGGATAAAAAAGGGGCAATCAGGAATGCTATTTTAAGGCAGAGACAGTATCCATCATTAGTTAACGGTACTACGTTATAAACAAATCCACTCAACTGCTCAGATGGAATTCCTTTCTATTGAAAGAAATTTGGTTCTGCTTTCAACAGCACCTTGCAATGCCTTATGATGTCTAAACTAATTACGGGGATCTTAAATCAAATGCTTATGCTCTTGATATGTAATCGGAGGTGTCCAACATAACACGTACTTTTAAATGATGTAGTGTTGTTAATTTATTAGACCTAATACAACAAACAAAACCTCTTGATGTGTTATTTCCCGTTTTAAACATTGTTATTAATTACCAGTATGAATGGTATATAATTATAAGATTTCTCACCATTTAACAGTGGTAATTAGCTATCTTAGTATGTAACAGGTGACATTTGTAGTTTTTCATTCATGCAATGAAAGTCCATTATAATTTACATAATCATGACCAATGAAATCCAGTGGTTTAATCATTTATTTGTTTCAATGAACGCGGTAGTATTTTATGCGTTCCACTAATGGTCGACTTCCTAGTGAAGTTTTAAATGCTCTAGCAATTATTTGCATTTAAATATTTATGAATGTTGGCAACCAATATGCTCATATTAATGACGGAAGTTTACCCTGTGTGACGTGTTTCCAACTATACAAAGATATATATTCCCCTCCAAAATTCAAAATTCCTAGTTCTTACTATAAATACTGCCCAACTCTGATATTAAAATATACAATTTGTTAACCACTGCAACATATACTTCTTGCTAAGCTTGCATTTTACCACAGACATGGTAAGTTGATGAATAAGCAGAAATAGATAAACAAATAACATAAGTTTCTTCTAAAATAAATGTAGACAATAGACAATAGACAATATTTATTGGTACTAACACATTTACAATAGATGATTATGACACATAAAGAAAGATATACATGTAAAATATATATAATATCAATACATGTGGGAGCGACAGTGGCATCAGCTTGCATACGTACATATATTAATATATACATAGAGTGAAAATATACTCATTTTATTTGTTATGTTAAACGTTGACTAGGATGAATTTCTCTTGGACATGCATTTATTCATAAAATTGACAATGATATTGAGAAGTTTTGGTGAATTGCTGTTCAGTAGGGCTATCATTTGACATTTATTGAAAACCTTTTGATTTACTTCACCTAAGATACTTTTTTATTTTTTCAAAAAAATGTATGCAATGCACAATGCAATACAGGTGTAATAAAATTTATCTAATATATAATTTTAGTATTATATATTAGACAAATATATCACTTACATATTGATGCTAATAATAAATAATGTTATCATTTTAAAGAATAAATTTCATTATAAGTAATCAGTTTCATTTTAGCTTAACCATCAAAATGTTTCAAATGTTACAAGAAATTAATATTAATGATATTCTATTTCTTGCAGCTTCTGCAGATTTTGATCATAGCACTGACTTTTGGTTCAGATCTGGTAATGTCTACACCAATACCAACATTAGCTACATGTCAGGATCCAACCAATCTGGACACCATGTGGACCCAATTACAACTAGAAAACCACCAGAACTTATTGGTACCAATGACACTGAATGGAGCCTCAAATCTTAAACAATCATACGAAAACGGAACATTGATCATGGGAGACAAATGGTGTCCAACAAATTCAATGGAATTAAAATCATCATTAGATTCGTCTCTAGTTCATAGGTCAACATGTCCATATTATTACGTCATGGAAATTGATTCAAAACGTTATCCCCCGGCCATCACAGAGGCTAGATGTCGTTGTGATAAATGTTTAGAAAGGTCAAGACGTAGCGAGTTTAATGTATGTGAACCTGTTACACTACCAGTCAAGTTATTACGGAATACAGGAACGTGTGTAAATGGCGTGTGGCAATATGAACCATACACACATTACCTTAAGTTTGCATGTACATGTGCTGTTAAACGTAAGCACATAAGTGGCGTTGTCTTGCCGCATGCCCCCTCCCCAACAGAAGACGATCCACCGCCAATGTAAAGGTCCGAAAACTAACTTTAAATATACCGGTGTCTTTCAGTAGAATTAATTACTTATACGATTAATTGATATTACCACAGTCCTTTTTTGTTCTATGGAATCATCACTGCCAGCGAGGGACTATGTGTGATATCAAAAGTCTAACAACACGTGGTATTGCCTGTTTTTGCTTACATCAATGATGAACAATTAGATGTGAATGGTACAAACTATGTTTTAGACTTTTATGGAAAGGACCATGTCTCATTAAAATACTCAGAAACTTCTTGCCAAGATATCAAAACATTTTGTATATAACTCATGTATTATTTATATTTTGAAATTGTACGAGTTTTATATATACATTTTTTGTATATATATTGATAACTGTATTTGCTTTATGCTTATTGTGGTATGAGAAAATAAATGCAGTTTACAAAACATAATATCGGTGTTCATATTATCCTACAAGTTGTCTGCTAATAGTACTAAGCTTGGATGCTTATCAACATACCTTCCAATCGAATCATTAACTGGTAATTGAAGTTATGGAGAAACAATAATCATAAAATTATACCTGCTAATGTTTTACTGTCATTTCTAAGAAATGAAAAGCTCGAAGATACAAAAGGTGTAATCAGAAGTCGTAAAATTGGATGTTTAAACAAGTATACGTGTAATGGCTATGCTCATCACTCTCTTGGTCGAGATCATTTTGGACAGAAATGTGAAATAGCACAAACTTGGAAGCCGACTATCCCATGGTCATTTATGTAAAGTAGTAAATTAATCAATTCAGTGGTTTTTGACATTAACATTGATTCATACAAAAGTTCAACATTGCAACTGTTGCAAACATGCATCTAGTATGAACATGTGAATGACTTTTTCACAGTGGCTGCCATTAATGGGATATGCAATGTCTACCCTTTCGATTTGGTTTATGGTGTTAAACGCCACTTTCAACAATATTTCAGTTATATCGTGGCGGTAAATTTTATTGGTGGAAGAAACCGGAGTACCCAGAGAAAACCACTGATCTGTCGCAAGTCACTGACAAATTTGATCACATAATGATGTATCGAGTAAACCTCGCCATGAACGAGGTTCGAACTCACAACTTTAGTGGTGATATGCACTAATTGCACAGGTAGTTGTAAATACAACTACCATACGACCACGATCACGACGGTCACGTACCCTTTCAGCACATTTGGTGTCTCTCCAGGTTTTTGTTGGAGATCGTTTTGTCCGAAGTTCTGTTTATTTGCTTTGAATGACTTTGTTTTTGAACTGTTGTTTTGTATCCCACCATGTATTCATCTTAACTTACTGTCGTCCTCATGTGTTTTAAGAATTGGCTTACCAACTGACCGCGTTCCAGTGTTAGGTTGTGTCGTAGGATTTATCAATATTTTTGCCTTATTTCGACACTACACTTGTAATAAAAACACGTAGACCTATATAACGCTTAGTGTTCCCATGACGAAAACTCTGTATAGACGCTATCCCTTTCCTGTAAATAATTTGAAATATTTGTTTCTGCAAACCGTTCACATACCCACTACATAAATCGTTTATTGGTACATATCTTTGTATCAGGTGAAGACTGTTGTGTAAACTAGTATCACTACAAGACGCGATCAGTACCTGAGACAACACGAGGATGCCACATGTGGAACAGGAACTTATTTGTCTTTCTATATTAGTTACCATTTTCATCACGCCTTGGTATCTTGTGCCTTTCAACAAGAACACCATTAAACACAACCAATTATTCACAAAACACTATACAGAAAACTAACGATTAAGCAACACCTAACCCACTGAAAATCGAGGTATGAATTTTGTCTTGCCAAATAATTATCCACTGATATGACATTTCATCACTACAACGGCTTTGCTACTTCGCAAATTGACTATATTTTACCTTTTAGAGATAAAAGTTTTGTTAAACATGTTAAATTCCTTCAACGAGAGTGTACAAATACATCATGACTCCGTTATTGGTCATATTTTTGGTCATTTTGTTAAAGTGAACAAGGATAAGAGGGATGAGCCTGAAAACTGTATTATTAACAATAAGATTAACTGGAATACTATTGATAAACAAACATATCAAACCATGTTGACTCAGGATTTTCAGGAAGAACTTTCAGTTATTGGAGATACTAGTGACTATATAAATAAACTTGCTGAAACTTTGAAGAAATGTGCTCTTCAGTCATGTGATGTTAAACAAACCAAAATTGTGGGTAAAAAAGGACGTAAACCTTGGACTCCAGAGATTTCAACTTTAGTACGTGCAGCTAGAGAAGGACATTGGAAATGGAAGGAACATGGAGGGGGGAAGGACGTTGAAAATGTGTTTTTCCGTAATCTTAAAGAGGCTAAGCGTAATCTGAGAAGGATGCAAAGACAAACTGCAGTAGAGGAAAGAAACAAACGGTATTATGATATTATGGATTCATTTGAAAATGACAAACAACTGTTCTATAACCTTGTTCGTAAACAGAGAAATAATCCATCACAGAAGTTCAACCTTAATTGTAAATGGAACATCTTTTGATACGTCTGTCGCTATTGGTAATGCATGGACTGATTATTTTGAAACTTTGAGTAAAGCATCAAATAGTGGAAAATTTGATGGTATATATAAATCTTTAGTTGAAACAGATCTTCAAAATTTGAGGAAATTATATGGAAATTCAAAATTTACAGTAAAGTTTACTACAGCTGAGAAGGTGAGCAAAATCTTTGTGACTATGAAAAATCGTAAAGCTCCGGATGAATTATCACTCGTGGTCGAGCATCTTAGGAATGGAGGTCCAATTGTTTGCTATATTCTTGAGAAACTTTTTAATAAGATATATGAAGAGGGACATATTCCTGATGTTTTTAAATGTGGGATTATTACACCTGTATACAAAAAACATGGTAAACCTATTGATGATCCAAATTCATACCGCCGCATAACAGTCTGCAGTGTTATTGGTAAAATCTTCGAAAAACTTGTACAAGCCAAAATTATTGACAAGCTGGACTCGAAACAAAGTAAACTGCAAAGAGGTTTTGCTAAAGGCGTACCACCTACTAATGCTGGTCTATTACTTACCGAAGCCATCGCTGAGGCCTTGGATGACAATTTTCCATTATATTTTGTTTTTATCGATGCTTCCAAAGCATTCGATGTTGCATGGCATGCGTTTCTACTGCGTCGCATTCACGAAGCAGGAATTCAGGATCAGGACTGGAAAATTATTGATGAGTGGTATAAACTGGCAAAATGTTATAGAAGTAGAGAAAAACCAGAATGTGTTCTGTGTAAGGACTAAGATGAAGATAGAAATCACTTTATACTCTAATGTAGAACCTTGGATAATGTCAGATCTGTGTTTATGACAAAGTTAAAGGACATTTTATTAAAACTGGACATGCATGATTATATACTAGGGAACTGCTTGTTACTGCAGTTAATACTGGACTTGACTCTTCCTTCTGTTCCTATGAAGTTACAAGGCGATGATGTTAGATGCAAAATTGAATCCATCTCCAGAGGTCTCTGCTTCGCACTACATAGGGAGAGATGTTTCTTGTTGGATATACAGATAAAATGATTCGGAGGTCTGTTCCATGGGATGGATACATTAATCTCGATTTTACCTTTTATCAGTTGAGTTTAATGGCTGTTCGTTCTATTGTTTAGATTTTTATAGAATTTATTCCTATCGCTGATCCATATTACACTTCGCCAGCTAGTGTCAAGTTTTAGATTCTTGTATTGAAATAAGTAATAAAGGATTTTAATATTAGCTAGTAAATTATTCATTCGATATATACACGTAGCTAAATTATAAATTTAAAGTTTCAGTTATATTTTTGTAAGGGTATTTCCCTGCATAGACCATTAGTTATGGTTTTTACTTTTTAGTATGATATCTATTTTTATTAAAGCTAACTGTTCACGAGTTATCATCTGTAAAGTTAAATAACCCCTCTTAAAGGTGCAGTCAGTGGTACAACATTGTTAGGACCAAATCCAATGGATTAGATTATTAATTAAAATGATTAGTAATATCAGCCAAAGTATAGAGATGTGTTTATGAATAGGAAAAAATCAGTGATTGCGTGGAACATTATGTTGTGAGAACATTAGAACATTAATTTTGTTTATATTTGGTCCTATATATATATATAGCCGCTAGCTACGGGCTGCATGGTGGATAGTAGTTTTAATCATAACTATCTTAGATTCTAGTTTTAGTGTATATACCCATTGCTTCTCCATATGTGTGTATATATCCGTAGTAAATGTACGCTGTTGGGTCGCGATAGTGATTTTATTCATATCTTTTAAGTGTGTGCTTGCTTATTGCCTGCCGACATATAAATATATATATTCAATATATTATCTACATAACTTCATATAACCGGACCTTATACCCGCTCAAGCAAAACAGTTGCTTCAGAAAACACTTATACAAGTGGTGCTCCAGACAGTGGAGGTCAATACTAAAGAAGAAGAAGAAGAAGGTGTACTCAGGCGCTCCGAATGAGACACAATAAATGCTCTACTAGTGGCATCCGTCGTGTTACTTTTGATAAAACTCTGGCGATAAGTTATGAAAGAAGAAAGAACACGATTGTAACTACGACAAACGGTATATATCTGTGGTCGTCCGTAACATATTATTTAACTACGACAAACGGTGTATATCTGTGGTCGTCCGTAACATATTATTTAACTACGACAAACGGTGTATATCTGTGGTCGTCCGTAACATATTATTTAACAGCTAAAACCACGTCGTGAGGGCGATCGCTAAATTTTGGAAGTGTCAGGAACCGTCTATCAAGGAGTGGACCGCCGTGGTCGTGAGCGAATAGTAGTTAGATTTACAACTACATATGTAATCAGTGCCTATCACCACTAAAATCCCACTCATGGCGATGAGTACTCCATACATTATTTTAATAAAGTTTGTCAGTGACTTGGTTTTATTGCTTCCAAATACAAATGTACTTTTAAATTATATGGTTTTTCAATTTTGATGATTTATTATTAATAGATTGTTGCTTAACCTCCAGTGAGCAGTATTCCAGCTATATTCATTATAAGATCAAGTTTACAATCAAACAACCTTGTAGGTAAAAAGGTAGAAATAAGATAAGTCTATGGGCAGAAATTTACATGCATCAGGAAAACATATTGAATCATGTGAGAAATTGTGCAGTGTAATAGCTTGTCAGGATTCTCTTTCATGTGGAAAAAGAATAACATTCTGCAAATCAGAGGTACTCATTTATGTCCTGCCTTAAGGACCAGTTGATATTTGCCTCACACACCCAGTGGATGCCCCTATTGTAAGGGTTGTACCCAGCAGTGGAGAAACTAGATCCAATTTCTGTCATAGGATTTTTGCAGGGAGCAGCATGGTTTGGCAAACACATAGTTTATTAGATATATTTATTACTGAAATTTCCAAATAATGTAATTATTATAAAGACTAAGGTTGTCCTCCATCAGACATAGGTAGGCCCTTTGGTTTTCATGCTCCCAATGACTTTTAAAATATTTGACTTTCCAATCATCAGACGTTTGAGTGTACCTGATGAAGGTTTCTCCAGAAACACATCCTACACACTACCGGTAAATTAGATATCTACGTTTTTATTGATTGGCTTTGGTTTGGTTTATGGGGTTTAGTACCACTTTCAACAATATTTCAGCTATATTGTAGCGGTCAGTTGGAGAAAACCAACGACCTGTCGCAATTCACTGACAAACTTTACCACTGGTTAGTAGTGAAAGATACTATTTGTATTGGTCATGATGACCTAATTTTATATGTCAAGGACAAAATATAATCTTCACTGTTCACACAGATAAAGGGAGTGAGTGAGTTATTGTTGTTTAATGCCAACTCAGCAATTTTTCAGCTATATCAAGGTGAGAACAAGTTAATTTTCAATGAAAAGATGATGAGGTCCGCTTTGTACTAGACCAACATTCTCATTCTTAGTTGGATTTTTATAGTACTAGCTCATTGAAACAACAGTCCGCGGATAGACATGTCGCTCCACTCGTACACATTATCCTGATTCCGAGCCGACCAGTCTTTGCTCTTTCTCCTTAATGCTGCGTGCTTATCGAGAAGCAACAACTACCAATTTATAGTCATTAATTGGACCTGATCTTGGCTCAACCCATGATCTACACCACTCGAGGTGAGCATGCTAACCATTACACCACTCAAGGTGAGCATACTAACCATTACACCACTCAAGGTGAGCATGCTAACCATTACACCACTCGAGGGGAGCATGCTAACCATTACACCACTCGAGGTGAGCATGCTAACCATTACACCACTCGAGGTGAGCATGCTAACCATTACACCACTCGAGGGGAGCATGCTAACCATTACACCACTCGAGGTGAGCATGCTAACCATTACACCACTCGAGGGGAGCATGCTAACCATTACACCACTCGAGGGGAGCATGCTAACCATTACACCACTCGAGGTGAGCATGCTAACCATTACACCACTCGAGGTGAGCATGCTAACCATTACACCACTCGATGTGAGCATGCTAACCATTACACCACTCGAGGGGAGCATGCTAACCATTACACCACTCGAGGGGAGCATGCTAACCACTACACCACTCGAGGTGAGCATGCTAACCATTACACCACTCGAGGTGAGCATGCTAACCATTACACCACTTGAGGCGAGCATGCTAACCACTACACCACTTGAGGGGAGCATGCTAACCACTACACCACTTGAGGGGAGCATGCTAACCACTACACCACTCGAGGGGAGCATGCTAACCACTACACCACTCGAGGTGAGCATGCTAACCATTACACCACTCGAGGTGAGCATGCTAATCATTACACCACTTCAGGCGAGCATGCTAACCACTACACCACTCGAAGTGAGCATGCTAACCATTACACCACTCGATGTGAGCATGCTAACCATTACACCACTCGATGTGAGCATGCTAACCATTACACCACTCGAGGTGAGCATGCTAACCATTACACCACTTGAGGCGAGCATGCTAACCACTACATCACTTGAGGGGAGCATGCTAACCATTACACCACTTGAGGCGAGCATGCTAACCATTACACCACTCAAGGTGAGCATGCTAACCATTACACCACTCAAGGTGAGCATGCTAACCATTACACCACTCGAGGTGAGCATGCTAACCATTACACCACTCAAGGTGAGCATGCTAACCATTACACCACTTGAGGCGAGCATGCTAACCATTACACCACTCAAGGTGAGCATGCTAACCATTACACCACTTGAGGTGAGCATGCTAACCATTACACCACTCAAGGTGAGCATGCTAACCATTACACCACTCGAGGTGAGCATGCTAACCATTACACCACTCAAGGTGAGCATGCTAACCATTACACCACTTGAGGCGAGCATGCTAACCATTACACCACTCAAGGTGAGCATGCTAACCATTACACCACTTGAGGCAAGCATGCTAACCATTACACTGCCAATACAGTTACACACAGATCAAGTTTTGTTAATAGTTTAATATAGATTTTTAACAATCACCGACTATAATGCCATCCAAAATAAATACCTCTAGTATCCATCATTTATTTTAAAAAACAATGCATGCAGCTGATCTTAATTGAATAATTCATATTTTCTATATTGTCTAGAGTGGAATGATCAGAATAGAAATGATAGAATTGTGTATGTATCAATTCTGTAATATCAATATTGATATCCTTTGTATTGACATTTCCAGTGATTATTCTATCACAGCTTACAGAGATCTAACAGTTGATTTCTAAAACAACAAAAGCCATGTTAAAAGTCATATCCATTTGTTCTGATGATGTATTTAGGACTTTCAAATAACAAATAAAATACAGGCAAATCCTGATTATGGACATTCCACGGAATCTTTACATAGCAAGAGGAACAAACTGTTTATGACATGAAGTTCCTTTAAGTCTTTGAATGAACACAATTTGGTATGATTATCTGTAGTATATCATAGTTAAATCATTTACGCTTCCGATCTGCTTGTTGTTGAGCGTATGCTTCTCGTATTAATCTGAACGCCTCCGTCGTAGCATAAGGAGTTTGTGTAATGGGATCAAAGTATTTGGCAGGAAGTTTTGTTACAGGACAATATTGTTTTTGTGGTATTTTGAGTTTTTTCTGTGGGAAAAATTCCTTGAAAGTTCTGTCATCAGTAAATGTAATAAAAGTTCTAGAACATTTCTCTGATATATCTGATATCTCATCAGTTTTCTTCTGTGGTTCCATACTGTAAAATAACAATGGCTAATTTAGTAAAAAATATATTTCTCTAACATTAAGTATGTCACACTTTACAAAAAGCTTTGCAATCAGGAGTCCAAAACAGAAGGCTGTGCAAACAATATGTTAAACACGCTAACAGAAACCACAACCATTATGTTAAACACGCTAACAGAAACCACAACCATTATGTTAAACACGCTAACAGAAACCACAACCATTATGTTAAACACGCTAACAGAAACCACAACCATTATGTTAAACACGCTAACAGAAACCACAACCATTATGTTAAACACGCTAACAGAAACCACAACCATTATGTTAAACACGCTAACAGAAACCACAACCATTATGTTAAACATGCTAACAGAAACCACAACCATTATGTTAAACACGCTAACAGAAACCACAACCATTATGTTAAACACGCTAACAGAAACCACAACCATTATGTTAAACACGCTAACAGAAACCACAACCATTATGTTAAACACGCTAACAGAAACCACAACCATTATGTTAAACACGCTAACAGAAACCACAACCATTATGTTAAACACGCTAACAGAAACCACAACCATTATGTTAAACACGCTAACAGAAACCACAACCATTATGTTAAACACGCTAACAGAAACCACAACCATTATGTTAAACACGCTAACAGAAACCACAACCATTATGTTAAACACGCTAACAGAAACCACAACCATTATGTTAAACACGCTAACAGAAACCACAACCATTATGTTAAACACGCTAACAGAAACCACAACCATTATGTTAAACACGCTAACAGAAACCACAACCATTATGTTATACACGCTAACAGAAACCACAACCATTATGTTAAACACGCTAACAGAAACCACAGCCATTATGTTAAACACGCTAACAGAAACCACAACCATTATGTTAAACACGCTAACAGAAACCACAACCATTATGTTAAACACGCTAACAGAAACCACAACCATTATGTTAAACACGCTAACAGAAACCACAGCCATTATGTTAAACACCCTAACAGAAACCACAACCATTATGTTAAACACGCTAACAGAAACCACAACCATTATGTTAAACACGCTAACAGAAACCACAACCATTATGTTAAACACGCTAACAGAAACCACAACCATTATGTTAAACACGCTAACAGAAACCACAACCATTATGTTAAACACGCTAACAGAAACCACAACCATTATGTTAAACACGCTAACAGAAACCACAACCATTATGTTAAGCACGCTAACAGAAACCACAACCATTATGTTAAGCACGCTAACAGAAACCACAACCATTATGTTAAACACGCTAACAGAAACCACAACCATTATGTTAAACACGCTAACAGAAACCACAACCATTATGTTAAACATGCTAACAGAAACCACAACCATTATGTTAAACACGCTAACAGAAACCACAACCATTATGTTAAACACGCTAACAGAAACCACAACCATTATGTTAAACACGCTAACAGAAACCACAACCATTATGAAGTATAAAAAACAAACTGAATAACAAATACATGCAAGACAAAAAAACAACATTGATG
The DNA here is from genome assembly GCA_963383655.1 of Bathymodiolus septemdierum. NCBI lineage: Eukaryota > Metazoa > Mollusca > Bivalvia > Mytilida > Modiolidae > Bathymodiolus > Bathymodiolus septemdierum. Next base: position 129,954,715 of record OY726518.1, read on the forward strand.
GATATGATCATCACTTTATTATTGATTCATGGGTTAAGACATGTAAACAGGAATAAAATAGTTTGTGAGATCTATATCCTGCTTCTGATAAAAAAAGTTCAGAAGAAAACACACAATAAAACTCTAGAAAACATGTGTATTCATATTGATCATTAGTAGAAAACATGTGTATTCATATTGATCAATTTTTTGCCATCAATGATCAATATGAATACACATGTTTTCTACTAATGATCAATATGAATACACATGTTTTCTACTAATGATCAATATGAATACACATGTTTTCTACTAATGATCAATATGAATACACATGTTTTCTGCTAATGATCAATATGAATACACATGTTTTCTACTAATGATCAATATGAATACACATGTTCTCTATAAATGATCAATATGAATACACATGTTTTCTACTAATGATCAATATGAATACACATGTTTTCTACTAATAATCAATATGAATACACATGTTTTCTGCTAATGATCAATATGAATACACATGTTTTCTACTAATGATCAATATGAATACACATGTTTTCTACTAATGATCAATATGAATACACATGTTTTCTACTAATGATCAATATGAATACACATGTTTTCTACTAATGATCAATATGAATACACATGTTTTCTGCTAATGATCATTAGCAGAAAACATGTGTATTCATATTGATCATTAGGTTTGTTCACTTCCATTATTTTGTTTTGTTAAAAAAATCACAAAATATACTTAAAAAATATATGAAATTTTAGCATTGAAAGTACCATTTATACACAAGGAAAAAGCCATATATATATTGGAAATACGTTTTTGCACATGCTTTTTGGACTCCTTACTTGGCTTACACCCTTGACCGATTTGGGGCTTATGTGAACCTCTGATCCACTGCAGAACAATTAGCATCCACTTTCATTGATATCTAGCTATGCCACTGCCTATTTATCGGTAAATTGAACGTTTTCCCTTTGATGTGTGCCACTGATAAAGTCTGAATCACTGAACTGACCTTGATCCACAAAAATATTAGGTCAGTTCGTTACTCACATGTGCAAGTTTATTGGTCAATCTGGCATAAAATATATTATGATGTCACCGATAAAAACAATATCGTCAGTTCAAACACATATATGTATCATGCCTTCATACTTCAGAAATATCATATTTAAATTGTTGATTTGTTTGTTTGGCAAATAGAACTGCATAAGTTAATTAATTATATACTACCAGAACCAATTTTATATCTTTGTGAAAACTTAAAGAGATAAGAATGTCATCAACATACATTTTTGTTTTTATGAGAAAAGGGACTGGTATTTATTCATATCATCATTGGTTCTTTATTTATCTGTTTCTATGGTTACTTACATGTCATCAACATTAATTTCTGTTTCCATTGGTAATTCTTCTATCAGGGGCATAGTAAAGGATTGGTATTTGATCATGGGTCCTTTATTTATCTGTTTCTGAATTCTATTCTTCTTTTTCTCCAGTTCTAACCTCTTGTAATCCTCTAAATAATAAATGTAACTGATAATAACCTCCTAATTTATGTAGATAGTATTTGTGGTCATGCTTTGTATGGTAGTTGGATTTACAACTACCTATGCAATCAGTGCCTATCACCACTAACATTGTGAGTTCAAACCCCACTCAGACGAGGTGCACTTGATACAACTTTATGTGATAAAATTTGTCAGTGACTTATGGCAGGTTTCTCCAGTTTCCTCCACCAATAACACCGACCGCCACGATATAACTGAAATATTGTTGAATGTGGCATTAAACACCATAAACTAACCAACCTATTATTGTCATGATGCTATGACAGAAATATTTCATATACTGCCAGCAACAAAATCAGGTTTAATAATTAGGCTGCATACATTTGAGTAAGTCTTGATAAGTGACATTTCAAAAAAAAAAATGATGGGTGATATTTCAACTAAAACACAACAAACATGTACAACTTTTAAATAAAATCTAAACATTTGAAAAAATACACAAGAGATTAATGAGAATACAAGTGTAGATTAGAAGAAATCCCTGAAATACTCAAACTGGTACAAAAACATTAGTACAGTAAAGATATCTCTACATAAAGTCTGAGGAGCCTATAATTACCTAGGGACTGTAGATTCTCAGCTTCTGTAATTTTAGCTTCTTTTAATAATTCTTCTTGAGTTAATCTCCGTACTTCAGCTACGTTCTTTTGTGCTGCCATATCTTTTAACATTTTCTCTCGTGCAACTCTGGTTTTCTCTTTATCTTGTATTTCTTTTGTTTTATCTGCTGTTGTCTTTCTTACTGTTTTCTTTTCTAAAATGAAATAAGTAAAATTACACATGGAATAGTAAGCACTCATGACATTAACATGATATGAGGCAATAATAGCAGATCATGTACTGGAATAGAGAAAAGTTTCATTCTATGGTTAGGGTTATGGTGTTTAACACCACTTTCAGCAATATTTCAGTTATATCCTGCGGTCAGTTTTATTGGTGGAGGAAACCGGAGTACCCGGAGAAAACCACTGACCTGCTGCAAGTCTGTGACAACTTTATCACATAATGTTGCATCAAGTACTCCTCGTGTGAGCGGGATTTGAACTCCCAGTGTTAGTGGTGATAGGCACTGATTGAATAAGCTATTTTGTAACACTATTTTATTGCAGTCTTCATTCAGTCACATTAGAGTTGTCAATGTAAGAATAACTGATCCTAATCTGGTGTTGAGTGGTACTTTTTACTTCTGGCAAATTAACCACAATAAATAAAACTACTTATTTGTAATTGGTCTAAAATTAAACTGTTAATACTGACCATGGTTAGTGCTTAGTTCTCCTCAACCAAATAACTCATTGTTAACCTGCACTTTTTACAGATTTGAATAGTACCAAAAAAATTATAATTGGCAGCATTACTGCAATATTTTTTTCTGTTTTTGACCCTATGATTATGAACAAAACAATAGGGAGCTGGCTTTATATAATTGTTGTCACAATTTGTGCCAAATTCCATTTGCTAATATTTTGAGCAAATAAAATAAGTTTACTTCAACAAAACAATAATATTTATGTTATTCACACTCAACCACTTGTAAAATGTCATGTTAAGCAACATTTAATTCTAACAGTAAGAATGTCAGAGGAAATTTGTGGCATTTGTTTGGCACAAGGGGAATAACTCTGATGAAAATATTTACGTGGTGTGTGGTATATCTGTACTGCTGAGAGTTTGGGTTTCTTTTCTCTTGGTTTTTTATCTTCTGTCTTTACAACTTTCTTAACTGGCTCCTGTAACATAACAAAATGAACATCTTATGACAATTTAACAAGAAATATCAAATCAGGTAATTCTATATTCTTGTACATATTGTTGCATGTACAATAATTCTGGGGCTGTCGTGGCCGTGATCACATGGTAGTAGGATTTACAACTACCTATCACTACAAAGTCAAGAGATTCTGAATAGACCAGTTTTTGTGCTAGAAATTCTGAAAAGTGTCTGAAAATTCTGAAAATTACTCAAAATTCTGAAAAGATTCTGAACATTGCTGAAAATTCTGAACAGATTCTGAAAATTCTGAACAGATTCTGAAAATTAATGAAAATTCTGAAAATTGCTGGTCTATTCAGAATCTCTTGACTTTGTAGTGTATGCAATCAGTGCCTATCACCACTGATGTTGTGAGTTTGAATCTCGATCAGGGTGAGGTGACCAACATTATGTGATAAAGTTTGTCAGTGCCTTGTGACAGGTCGGTGGTTTTCTCCGGTTTCCTCCACCAATAAAACTGACCGTCAAGATATAACTGAAATATTATTGAAAGTGACATTAAACACCAAAAAAAACAACAATAATTTTGAAGTGTAATGTTTCCACAATTAATTCCAGTGTTTATCCTGTATATCATTAAATAAACTCCAGTGTATACCTTGTATGCCTTTGTATTAACTCCTCTTTTCTTCCTCTTTCCATCTTCCCCATCCTCTGCATCACTCTTCACCTCATCATTCTCATCAATACTAATATCAGAATCAGTGAAATCAGACTCGGATTCTTCTGATTCATACTCATTGTCTCCTTCTTCCTAAAATAACACACAATAAAAATAAATTCTTCCTAAAATAACACAAAATAAAAATAAATTCTTCCTAAAATAATACAAAATAAAAATAAATTCTTCCTAAAATAATACAAAATAAAAATAAATTCTTTCTTAAATAACAAAATATAAATAAATTTTTCCTAAAATAACACAAAATAAAAATGAAATTTCCTAAAATAACACAAAATAAGAAGTATTAAGACTAAATGTTTTTTTATCAACAGAGGAGAGTTATGTGCCATTAGCCACTTTTAACCCCATTTATCTGTTCGAAACTGACTGTTTTCAGTACCTAAATCTTAATTAGCTTTTGTTGTTGACTTCTTTCTGTTCTTGCATTGAAAGTGAATTAAAGTAGTGGTTTATGTTTCTGTAGCAAAATTATTACCCACCCCTGCTTAACGTAAGGAGATTTTTCTTTCACTTTAGAATGGTTAAGAATTTTTAAAATCAATGACACTCTTCTTTCTTTTAAAATTATCCAAAATTATCCAGTATCGTCTTTAGAGTGAGTGTTTGTTGTTTAATGCCAAATAAGCAAGTTTTAAGTTATATCATGGCAAGAACCAGTTACATTTCTATGAGATGATGATGTCCACTTTGTTCTAAACCATTACACTTAGTTGGACTTTTATACTGATAGCTCATTGAAACAAATGTCCACTGGTAGACAGGTAGAAATAGTAAAACAATAATAACTAAATAGAGCTACAATAAAACAAACACATTGAGTGTTATGTTTATCAAACAAGTATCACTATAATTAATGACCTCATTAAAACCTCCATATGTTGTCTTGTAGAAATCATCTTCATCCTCTGCCTCTAACAACTTGGACATCTTATTACCAGCAGTACTCCTCTTCTCTCTTGTAGCAGCCATTGCTGTAATCTATCTAAAATGTCAATCAAATTGTTTACATAGTGATTAGTGTACATTTGTACATGTTACCATAGGCACTACACACAGGAGACAGTAATAATCATTGCATGAAATACCCCAAACCCTTTTATATACTATCATACAAAGAAAGGTAACAACACATTGCATGTATCTCAACTAATACTGGACAGAAATGTCAAAAACTGCACAAAATTACTTATCAAATATCATATCTTAAGACAAATATAGTTTCCTTATTTTCATATGACCCTAGAGTGAGTGAGTGATTGTTGTATAACACCAACTCACTTTTCAGCTATACCAATGCTTAGTTAGATTTTAAACTGCTAGCTCACTGAAACAACACTTCAACAGTCCGTAAATGTCACCCACTTGAACACATTATCCAGATTCCAAGCCAACCAGTCTTTACCTTTTCTCCTCAATGCTGCAACAAATACCAATTTCATAGTCTTTGATTTGATCCGATCAGGACTTGAACCCACGATCTACTGCACTCGAGGTGAGCATGTTAACCATTACACCACTGATGTGATATACCTATATTTGACTATAGAATATACAAATGTATCTTAATACATTTGAAACACAATATCTGACTGATGTAGTCAGTCAATTTTGAATTTAGAAGCTTATAACAATTTAAGAGTTGAAAATGGCAATCTGATTGGTAAATATTATTAATTTATTCTAAATAGTTTTATCCTCATACATTGTTGAACAAAACAAATATAAAATAGCTTTAAATTAAAGTTCAATGATTGATTGAAAACATGTGTCAATTTATTACAAACAAAGATATGTTAGATTCTGTTTATTGTTGTATATTTTGATGCTTCCATGTTAATGGCAAGATTCTGAAAATTGACTAAACGGATTTAATGAACACTCAAAAGAAGCTTCGAAAGAATGTGGGTGTTTTTCTTGCTATCTATGTACCAGTAAAGGATGCCCGAAAGGTCTATCATATTTACCATAAAATCTGTGACTCTGACTCTCTTATAATGAAAGAAGGCGTCTGACTTACGGCGAACTATGTATACCCTATATGGGTGATTATTGATCTAATTAAACTGTTTTCCAATACTTTGTGTGATCGCACTATTTCAAATTTTGTCAAAAAACCATTGTTGGACATTGGAATTTTTTACACAGTAATGTTCAATTAATATTCTTAAACAATTAGAAATGCACATACGATTATACTCTTTTCAAATACAACAGAATATACATAATTTGTTCAGAATAATGAAAATTACAGGAATTAATGGAATGATAATCTCGTTGAGATTAATAATAATGGAATGAGTGCTTACATCCTTTAAATGCGAGAATACTTTATTGGTTTTGCACTACACCGGGTGACCCGAAAGAAGAAGAAGAAGAACCGGAACGTCGTCATCTTATCAGTATCTATCGAGTACACGATAAAATCCTCTATATATCTCCCTACGAGGCTACGTTCATGATCAGTGCCCATACATAAAATATGCATTGTATTTTGGTTTTTCACTAATAAACAGAAAAGTGAAATAGAAAAGGCTCAACGAAGAGCAGCCAGATACACAACAGGGAGATTCCATAACACTAGCAGCGTGACATCTATCATAGTATGCTGGACCACCTGGAATGGAATTCCCTAGAAACATGCAGAAACATTGCCAAAGTCACTATGCTATACAAAATTACACACAATCTGGTTGCCATCAATCCAGACTTCTATATCTCATCTCAGACATCACTCACACGACACAGACATACATGTAATCTTCAATACAAACCCTTCAGCACATCCACTGACTACATCAGATTCAGTTTCTTCCCTCATACAATTGTCATTTGGAATGCTTTATATACCACCTGATTTTGTCTCTGCTTCTTCTTTGGATCAGTTTATATCACAGATCCAAACCCACTACATCTAAACAGTTTTCCATTCTATACATACAATGTATGTAAATACATTATTTTTCTTTGTTTACTTTTGTTTTGTTTATTGATTAATTGTAAATATATGGTTTGTTCACGCCGATGCATAGTCGTCACAATTGATGGAGCATCGTATGATGTAGATGTATCTACCTTTGTACCTTTGTCTTTGAGTAGAAATTTAAGTCTGCCACTTCTGTTGACTCCTGCGTATAAAATTTATATATACTTTTCAAAATACTGAGCTGTGGATGTAGAAAATCTTATGCCACTATGACTAGTCTATCTATCACTTCTAAGGTCACACCTCAGACCTGCCCTTCATAGATACCCTATTACCTGATGATAATTATGTCTTTCTTATTTAATATGAAACCGGCACGGCCATGAATGCTTGCGAATCTGAATATTATATGGCAACAAATTTTTCACGCTCATCCAGTGCATCAAAAAGTGTCGAGATTTTTTGGGCCGAATCTAGTCCCATTCAATTGAGCTGTCGTTCCTTATGAAATCTCAAAAGTTAACTTCCGCGTAGCAACAAAAAATCTATCAGTATGTCAGAAGAGATTTAATAAATTAAAAAATATCAATACAAGTAAAACAAGCTAACAAAATTACTTTTATTACACATGGGTTCCAGGTTTCAGTGGTATCGGACGTACGAGAGAGGGTACAAGACTTAGGATCACCTTTGCCCTTTATGCTAAGAAGATCTTCATTAGTGGAGTGTGTTAGTGTGTTACACGGAACGTGTTTACAAAGCGTCAGATTTTTTTTTATTCAACACTGACAACAGTATGTGCAGCCATGTTTGTAAAAAAATCCTAACTTAAAGTACACATTTTATACCATAAAGTGCTCGCTCACGCTCGCGCTGGAGTTTCAACACTCGTAGAAGAGGTCACTCCATACCGGGAAGAAGAAGAAGAATATATACTTTTTAAAATACTGAGCGGAGCCTGTGGTTTAGTGTGGATGTAGATGTAGAAGCAAAAGTCTTATGCCACTATGACTAGTCTATCTATCGCTTCTAAGGTCACACCTCAGACCTGCCCTTAATAGCGAGCATCGCAAGATACGAGCTAAACAGCAACATGTGTGTAAGGAGATGAATATATACGAACACTACCAACCGGAAGTGGTTTTTAAGTTTCAGCATAGAATGTACAATCGGAGTGAATCACCGGAAATAGCCTATTAATTAGAATAAAAAATAACTATCCAGTTTAAAAATAAAAAAAAAATAGGAATCCGTACAGCTTCTTTACATGAAACGATTAATTTATTTAAAAAATTGACAAACGCTAGACCTTCTTGTTTCGCCCCTAAAAAAGCTGTCGTCACACGATTTCTATAGTTTACGTCACACAAGTATTGCTATGTCACGTCATTCATTGATGATCGCTGTCACTGTCAGAGTAAACAATCATTGCCCTGCGTTTCTCAAGTTGGTGGCGATTTACAGTTGGTTGCCGAATAATTGTTCATGTATTGAACGGTGCAGTTCCCAGCAATGTGAAAAGAATGTCTTTAATATTTAAAATTAGTAAGATAAATCTTGAGTACGTTGCGATTTTCCTGACAGAGATTCCTCAATGTTTACAAAGACGTCACAGGGGTTTTCTCGCATTCCTAACCTATGACGTCACGAAAGTTAGTTCCGACTAAAGTACGGCATTCTGTATCACATAGGTTGTATCTATTAGCAAAATAGATGTATTTCTATAGAATACATACTTAAGGTTAGATAAATGATCATTACAGAGTGAAGTACAGGAAACAGCCTTTTAATTTGAATAAAAAAATAACTATCCAGTTTAAAAATACCCCCCCCCCCCCCCATAAAAAAAAATAAATAGAAAGGAAACTGTACAGCTTCTTTACATGAAACGATGAATTTATTTAAAAAATGGACAATCGTTAGACCTTCTTGTTTCTCCCCTAAAGCTGTTCATGTCGCTCATGGTTTCAAAACAAAGAAAAAAAAGGAATATAAAGATGATTTTTTTAAAAACAATATTGATTCAGTTGCCATGCAACCCGTTTAAATACATTTTTGTACACATGAGACAGAAAAAAACATTCAAAGTCTTGACGTTTGTGTGATGCAAAAATATCGTTTGCTAAGATCTAGCTTTACAAGACACAATGACGAAAAGAGCGGAAAAAAAATATAAAAGAAAACTGCTTTAAATTAGTGAAAGCGTTAAAGGTAATTGCTATCTTAACAGCATATCTATGATCTTCTCTTTAATTCTAAATCTACCTATCAAGTGCCCTTCCGTGCGAAAAACGTTGCATTTTTCTGCGATACGCCTAGTTTGCAGCTATAGGCATACAAATTGACAATATATGGCCATTTATGGAGTTAGTACTACAAACGGTTTAAGTTAACCTATATTTTATAGGCAGTAAACGAGTAGAACATGGACAAAAATTATAAGAGCAATTACCAGCAGCCTTTTCATTTTTTTTTTTTACCAAAAAAGAACATATTTCGGACATAACATGACTTCAAAGTTTGAAATATATTAGCAGGGACTACCAAATGCCCCTAAAATCTGGCATGTGCCACCATAATTACTGATATTCCTAATAATACAAATAGTATAATTAATCGTAGATTTTGAATATCAAATTCTAATATGACGTCCCGTATTCGGTATACAAATAAAGGCATATTTGAATAACAATCAAATATAGGCCACACATGTGCGCTGCACTAAGAAAAAGCACACGTCTACATAAACACTGACTATTTTCAGAAAATTCTTCATGGTTAGCGATTTTCTATTATTGTTTATCTAAAAATTGTTGAAATAAATGATGTTAAAATTAAATAAATCCTAATCAAGTCTTATCATAATTAAACTCTTATAAACACGGCTTTGTTTACCTTTCGCCACTGTCTCCATGTTTATCTCCGATCCGACTGGCTGCGTTCAACTGGTAATTTCGTTGTTAATCATTTAAAGTTGTTTATTTGTAATAAAATTTATATTGAACCTTGTCAATAAATTTCTTTTCGGTATTTTAAGCCACAGTTTCAACCACAATTTCGCTATCCATCTCTTAATTCCCAATTTTACCATTTTTAAAATTCCGTAGAAGATTGATCACCCACTTGTCGCAACTTTGGCTGATTCCGTACCTTCATCATATCTCGTCCGTATTACGATAGCTCCCATTGGAACTACTTTCGGAAATCTTCAATGAAGGAGGTATTAAAATAATTATACTTTCGAATATTCGTCCAATAATAATATATTTTCATTTTTCGGAATGTCGGCTGATGTGATCAAAGATCAATATTTGTCAAAACAAACTCATCTATTGTCGCCATTTTAGAACTTATTCGCGGTGTGCAATGTTTGATTGAAGTGATACGGTCTTCCGGCGAAGAAATGTGACGCGTAGATGCATATCAAATACCGTATTACAGCCGAGGTATTGAGGGAGAGAAGCGTACTCACCTGAGGTTTGCCGATTGATTGATCACCTTGACCGCCTCAAATTTTAAAATTACCGTATTTGTCCTATTAGAATCAAAATAATTCATGCCGGCCATACTTTATTGTTATTCAAATATGGGTAGGCATTATATTAATGAGATTTAACCCCTAGCTGCAGAACCGTATATATTTAGATCCTTTTTGGTTTTTTCGGGGTCCGCCCTATCAGAAAATTTCACAAGGACCTAAAGAGCTATGGTTCCGCAGCTACATTAAATCATGCTCTTAAATATATGTAGGATGGACTGATTGAGGTTCGGATATGAAAGACCCACTGACTCAGACTGTTGTCTTTCTGTAAGAAATTTTGAAAACGCAATCAATAAATCATACACACACGTACAACCGCATTGTATCTTCTTCTTCTTCCAGTGTAGAACATGAGTCGTCGCCGACTGTTTTAAATTCTGCGGGACTAGGCATGTCAGGCACACACAGCTGATGTCCCCAAGACTATGTAGAACTAAACACTTCACTATGACACAGTTAAAACTATTTACACTGGTTGGCGTGGCTAACCTGTTGTTGGAGGTTAGCCCTGAACTCCTCTATGGAGCTGGCCCCAACTGTGGTGTCTGGTAGGTGGTTTCATTCCCATGCTGTTCTTTGGAAGGAGTTACTGAGAGTGTCATAATTGGACCTCTCCTGGAAGAACCTATGTTGACCTCTGGTTCTGCTGTCATCAGGTATGAGGTATAAGTCTCGGTCGATGTCCAAGAGTTGATGCTGGATCTTATACATCATAACGAGTCTGCTTATCCTCCTCCGTTGTTCTAAAGTCTGCCACTCAAGTGATGTTAACATGCTTGTCACGAATCCTTGTGTTCTGCTGGTGTAATCATTTATGACGAAGCGGGCAGCTCTTCTTTGTACATTTTCTAATGTCTGTATCAGGGTTTAGTTGATGGGATCACAAACCATTGCTGCGTATTCCAGTATTGGTCGTATGATCGTGAGGTAACTGGTTTCTCTTACTTGTTTCATTTTGATCATATTCCGATTGATCCGATCAAAATTGTTTGTTTACAACAAGAGAAGTGGATCAGCGGGGGTAAGACATTCGATATTTTATGCCTTTTCTGTCGGAGTTATGAATTGATTTGTGCGTGACAAGGATGATTATATTTTTCTTTATGAAAGCTATTATTTGTTTTCTTATATCATTGACATTTCTGTGGACTTTGAACCACATTTTTACAAATAATCATGTCAAAATTTAATGTTATGAGCTTTCATCATTTATTTTACAAAACATGTACATAAACACATACGAGCAACACGACCCACAGGGCCTGTGCACGACCCCCGATGAAAAGGATACTTTTTTAAATGATAGACGTTTGACTCTTCACAGTCACATAGACTGGTAAAATACATGTACATGTCTATGCGTAGATGCGATGCTCGCCTGTAGGCTGTGCCTAATCCATATTAGATAGCCTATTACCTGATGATAATTAAGTCTTTCTTATTTAATATAAGTAAGGAAAACAAACCTTGGTTTGGTTTTCAAGCTTGATGATCTCCCCTGCTGGCATGGATTGACAGGAAACGTAATGCCTATGATAATATTGAGTCCAGTTAAGGATAGGACATGAAATTACGGAAATATGTATCACATCATCAGGTTAACTTTTCAAAGTATTTTAAGTTAAAAATTCCCAATTATTTTATTTCTAAGCTTACATGGTTTTATAACAAGTTTTCCTGTGTTAATAAGTTCTAATTTCATCTATTTTTCTCATAGTGCCAAATTTTATAGAAAAAAAAAATAAACTGACTGAAAAAATGCTAAAACTTGAAAACAGGAAGTTTTCAACGAGAAATTTCAGTAAAATCAGTAATACAGTAATATCTCAAAACATATTATTTCTAGCTCAAAATTACAAGATATACATTTTGTAATATGATATAAGGGACCGAGCATTTTACTTTCAGGGGGGTGGGGGTGGGGGGTGGTGGTATACATATATATTTTCTAATTCTACAAATATACGTCGTTGAAACCTACATGATTAGATTATATTTTTTTCTGCTTCATTCCACAGGCGCTCGTGTAAGTGACAAAGAATTCCCACCCCCTCTTTTTACTTTTTGTTTACATATTTATTTTCAATAAAATTTCTTTTTGATTGCATCTCCCTTTCCTTATTTCAACTTGTTTGTGTCCATATTCATACAATCTTATATTAACAGCAACTTAGTTACATTTGTCGACCCTATCGAGGCTATATAACTCTAATAGGATCAACACATGTAAGTAGCTGTGATTCATTCATGTCAGTTATTTTTTTTCTGTCAAAATTTATGACAGAAATAATTTTTCAAAGAAAAAAACTTAGTCTTCCCTTAAAAAGAATTTATATGGAAGTATTTATAATTGAATTTTCTAAAGAAGAAACAAATGACGTTTTCAAGTGTAGCCTTTTCATATGAAACTCTAACCGAACATGCTGTTGAAATATGTGCTTTATCATAGACTAATTAGTTACATATTTTGAATGAAACTGACACTGAATAACTTCGCATTTATTTCTAAAGGGATTGATGAAAATACACGTGAGCATTTCATAATAACCAAGACAAAGGGATTGATGAAAATACACGTGAGCATTTCATAATAACCAAGACAAAGGGATTGATGAAAATACACGTGAGCATTTCATAATAACCAAGACAAAGGGATTGATGAAAATACACGTGAGCATTTCATAATAACCAAGACAAAGGGATTGATGAAAATACACGTGAGCATTTCCTAATAACCAAGACAATGTAAAAGTTTAGTTTATTGATATTGACAGCGTAGGAATAGTTAGAATCGAAGTTAAGTTACCAAAATGTCAGACAATATACATATTTGGTATTTTTCGATATATCAACATGCGTTTACTCAAATAATAAACGTAAGAGAAACAGAATGGGCAATCGAGAATGGATAATTCAAAGACACAAGCAATATTGGGGAAAAGAAGGAAAACAAAAAGAGAGCAATACGATCCCACAAAAAGAGCCACGAGGTGATCCCAGGTGCTCTATAATAGTAAACCATTTCTGTTTCTTAAAGGACACACGCCGTGTTACTCCTTGTCATGCGCAGAACAACTCTATTGGTGATAGAGGAAAGAAAATATCTACGAAAATAGGAAAAGATCCGTTGTCATACATGGACTCGATATTTCGTAGCGATCAGCCAGTCCTTTATGATGACCGTAAAAGTTTTGTAGCGATGACTTCAAAATTGGAGCATTGTTTCCTTGTTTTAGTTTGAGTTCTGAAAAATAAACCCTATACGTTGGTGCTGCTTGAATACTGGTAATGGTGAATAGGAATTTTACTATGGGCACACATTAGATACAGTAGACGCAAGTAAATACCTAGGTGTCACCATCTCTAACAACCTCACCTGGGACAGGCACATAGACAATACAATTGGCAAAGGCAACAAAACATTGGGATTTATTCGACGCAACTTAAAAGACTGCACCAAACCAGTGAAATCAGCAGCATATACATCCATGGTGAGACCAACAATGGAGTATGCAAGCTCAGTATGGGACCCGAAAAACCGGTAAAAGATTGGCAACCTTGAAAAAGTACAGAAAAGAGCAGCAAGATTCGTTTTCAATAATTACACAGACCGAACACCTGGCTGTGTTACTAAAATGGTAGAATCCTTGAAGTGGGAAAAATTAGAAGAAAGGAGAAAGTCTAATAGACTATGCATGCTGTATAAAATCAAAAATGGATTAATTGATATAGACAGCCACCAATATATCCAAGCCAATGACAGCAGGACTAGAGGCAAAGATCGCCTTTATCAAGAAAGAACGAGCAGTGAGGCCTTCGGAAATTCGTTCTTCCCCAAGACCATCAGGGACTGGAACCAACTGCCAGCTAATACAACTCCGGTCAACACAGTAGAGGGATTCAGGAGCGCCCTCAAGGCGCATCCTGACAGCAACTAGACCAGCTCCCACCTGTATATAGTTTTACCTGTAAATAGTCGGTAGAAGGCTGCTGTGTTGCACGACACTGCGCAAAGTTTTCGCGGAACCTTATACATTCACGTGTGAATCCGGTTCCTAAATTGGAAGAAGAAGAAGAAGAAGTCATCACGCTTGGCGTGGAGTTTGTCTCAATCTTCCTTCGTTGTCGACTTCAAGGTGAAGATTAAGGTTAATGCAAGAAGCAGAGTTTTGGGAATCAGTATTATCCTTTATTTCAAGCTCCTTTGGATTAATGAGATGTAGATACTCACCGAATTCAGAATTGCTCAGTGAAAGAACCTCATATAACGGAAACTGGAATTAAACCAACTTTACGACATGAGTTATGCTCACCAATGTCTACTTACTGTAACTATAATATGAAAAACATCAATAAAAGCACCACATTCCTTTACTTTAATCATTATCTAAAAATATAAGTACATTAATGAGCCAAAGGAATTTACTTACTAAGTAAATTCCTTTGGCTCATTAATGTACTTATATTTTTAGATAATATATTTTGTCTAAATGTGAATTAAGTACATGTTCATTTATCAACTGTACACAGTTGAATACTGTTCATACACATTGTTGCTTTTAATGGTATTCAGTTATACATGCATATCTCATACATCATTATCTTTCATACACAGAAACGCATTAATTTCACAATGTAAAAAAATGTCATATTTGGATAGAAATCCCTTTTTGACAACAAAATGAATTATAATTTTTTTGCCTTTTCTTCGCAAAACGATGCTGTTTTTTTCAACGATTTGGAAATACGTAAACAGAACTATTAGTATTATTGATCGCTAATCAAATACAGAAAGATATTTCTTAATCAAGCTTGTTATCATCGCGAAAAATACACAAAAAGGTACATTACGTACTGGGACTGATAATTTGTCATAGTTAGGGAAACCAGACAAAATACCGATACAATTACCTCGGCAATGTCATCAATTTATCACGGAAATAAACGTGTTTGTTTGAATGCTCCCTCATTAATTACAATGACCGTTCAACGTAGAATCACTTATTGTCGTAGTGACAATTTTATACATTTAACAGAGGGAGAATTGCTCAGTATCAAAGTCAATAACTTTAACACTTATACAATTGTCGGTGATTTAGTATGGTTAATATACTATATAAATTTACACTGAGGAATATTAACGACAGCTTATTGAATTATATAAGGTAGTAGTTAATGGACATCGTCGTCAGTCCTATCTTTCTCTGTCCGTAAACAATGTGTTTCTACAAATACATAGAATGCGGTCTGACACGTCGCCGTGGTCGACTTGCTACATGTCGGTGATTTTCTCCGAGATGTTGTGGGTTCGAATCTCGATCAGGGCGAGGTGTATGTAGTAACATTATGTGATTTGTCAGTGACTTGCGACAGGTCGGTAGTTTTCTCCGGGTCCTCCGGTTTCCCCCACCAATAAAACTGACCGTCACAATATAACTGAAGAATTGTTGAAAGTGGCGTTAAACACCATAAGCCATAAACCAAGTTGCAAAAAAATACAGTTTGTTCAATTGGCCCAAAGTATATATTCCACACTGTGATGGGTCGTTTTTGAATGAGTTTGGGCACCATACCGTTTTCAAAAATATTGTTGACAGTGCTATTTGATACATTAACCAATAATGTCTCATTTTTATTTTTATTTCTAATTAAACATTTATTTAAATGTGTAGCCCTATTGTGTATTTATATTATTGTTATTGTACTTTTATTAATTTATATGTGGGATTTCAATTATTTTATGTATGTATTTTCATATGAGTAACATCTGGTTCTTTTGTCCCGCACATTGACCGTCAAAAACGTTTTCTGAAATTGTACGACATTTTTTTAATTAGACATTGATAAAGTCCCTCGGTGGGACGAAAATTTTGTCATTCAACAAAGTGTTTAATTCTTTATCACTTTGTTTTGTGTACTTGGTGTTGTTTTACAAACCATTTTAGACGTTTATTATTTATTTTACTTGTATAGTATCGTTATACCGTAACAATCCAACACCCCGTAAGATTGATCGTTGACTGGTTTTTCAGACGTTGTATATACGTCTGTAAATTAAACCAAACAGTGTTAGAATTAGATTTTTGAGCTGTCAAATTTTTGTTCTCCCCTCGACGGGATTTGAACTCACACCATTGATACACTGCAGCACCAATCGCTTAGCCTTATGTCCAGCGCCCTAGACCACTCGACGACATCCTCTCCATTAAAATGGAGCTTCAATAGTCGAAGTGTTACCGTGTCTCGTAAGGAAAATCTAGAGATAGACATAAGACATGTGTCTAAGCGTGTGTAGATGGTACATATATATATACTTAATATTATAATTTGACAGCAATCTAACTCAGCAAATTTTAATATATTGTATAGGAGTAATATATGGGTACAGCTCAAGCCACATTTGAGGTGGATCGCGCGGTGGATCGAACCATTGCACATGACCGGAAGTGACGTGACCGGAAGTGACGTCAGTCTCGTGACAGAAAGTGGCATCAGTCACGTGGCCGTCCGGAAGTAGGTTCTGCGCATGCGTAACCAGAAGTTGCGCCATATCTACCTAAGTTGGGCCTTTTTGACCGGAAGTGACGTCAGTCACGTGACCGGAAGAGGACCTGTCCAGAAGTGGCCCTGACCAGAAGTAGTTTCTGCGCATGCCCCGTTTCTCCCCGCATTTTTTTCCTCTTAGTAGTAGTAGCATGTGTTCCCTTGGGTGTGCGCATGCGCAACCGGAAGTTGTGCAACACTCGTAGTAGTAGTAAATAATGTTGGTTGGGGTGTTCTCTACGACGTCCGCGTCCTAAAATCATAGGAAACCCCACGTCCTATATTTAGTTACTGGAACTAGCCCTGGTTATCTGTCCCTTTTATTTTCGCATAGTGTCTATATAGGTTGTGTAGTACTCCAAGGGTGTCCGCGTTCTCACTGTGGTATTTCTAAGAGTCAAATGGTAAATTTGATCCCTACTTGCAGTCTAACAACAAACTATTCCAGGATGATTCTTCTCAATTCTGAAAAACAATGCATAGAGGGAGGAGGAGGAGGAGGAGGAGGAGGATGGTGGGAGGGAGGGAGGGAGGAGGAGGAGGAGGAGGAGACCTCTTTGAGTGTAATTATGACTAACACAGAAATCAAGTTTCATATTTTATTGTTCAAGTTCTGTTTCTCAGTCTCTTTCATTTAATCTTCTCCAGTCACGATATTGACCATTGTCCTCAGTTCTGGCTCTCTGTCTTCAAATAAAGGTATGGTCCTTTTCAGTTCTTTCCATTCGTAAAGACTCAGGGTCACTCCTCTCTTCGTAGGATGCAACGTCCATTCTCCATTAGGCACGAAGTACTTCCTGATGTGAATTGTCAGTTGAGGGGCTTTGATGATGACGTAGACGTCGTAGAGAACACCCCAACCAACATTGTTTACTACTACTACGGGTGTTGCACAACTTCCGGTTGTGCATGCGCACACCCAAGGGAACCCATGCTACTACTACTAAGAGAAAAAAAACGCGGGAAAAAACGGGGCATGCGCAGAAACTACTTCCGGTTAGAGCCACTTCTGGACAGGTCCTCTTCCGGTCACGTGACTGACGTCACTTCCGGTCATGCGCAATGGTCCGATCCACCTCAAATGTGGCTTGAGCTGTACCCATATACTACTTATAGGATAATGAAGAATTCATTATAGTCACAGGAAATAAAGTATATTATACAAACATCTAAGCAGGTGACAACCATACAATATATCTGTCCCACTGGATCTCAAAGTTACTTGTGATACTAGGTTAATACTAAATATGTATGTATATATATAGAATAGAATAGAATAGAATAGAATAAAGACGCCCATGATAGGCAGTATAATTACATGAAAATCACAATATTTACATCAATTGGTATGATTAGATTGATTGGATTTAACATACATGACATACAAATACATGTGAATATACAATTTTGTAATCAATAATTTTGACAAGTATAGTGATCCCTGTAATAGATTAAGAGACAATGCATCATCCACAGTTGTATATCTAACACAGATATATAATTATTATTATTAATATTGCATAACATAAAATATTACTATTATTAATTTTGAATTATATCATTTCTAGATGAATGTAATTGAAATTGTTGGTGCGTCATCTGTTGTTCCGACCCTAAATTTCATTTTTACTTCTTCAGTTTGGAAGACGTTAGATGATCAATAAGATTTGTATGTTAGCTGTATACAATCATTGGAGACTTAAGCAACAGTTGTTTATCATGATTTTTTTTTAAGTTTTCGCAAAATCTTCTTTATATTTCTGGTTAATATTTATTTTCCTCTCATTGAGAATGGGTCAATCATATGTTGTCAGTGTTACTATTGTTTTGACTTTAACAAAACCAACGAATTCTGTATATAGACGTATGTACAGATAGTGATGTTTCTTTGCGTGTGACTTTCAATATCAACAATTTCTGTATTTTGAACTCAAATGTCTTAAAAATACGAGTGTCTAAAGTATCATTTCAATCTATGGACTTACATATTCTAATTGCAGATGATTTGTTTGCTGATATACGGATTCTGATTACCCCTTTGGTATCTTCAAGCTCTTCTTATTGATCCCAAATTTTGCATTATATATGAAAAAAAAACCCATGTCGATATCTTTCTTAAAATATCTTATCTCTATTGTAAAACTTTGTCAATATCTCCTAATTACTAGTACTTCAAACAGTGTGATGCAACAGGCTTCTTGCCTGCATTTAAAACCAATACTTGCGCCAGTGACTTTATTGTATAAACATTATGTTCTGGAAAATTAGAAATAAGTATTGTCCAAGAGCAAGCATAGCAATGCAAATACTGTGTTCGGTGTCATAATTTGATAATCTGCTATATAATAATCATAGGCTCTCCCTACTACATCACAGTGTATGTATTGAATGAAGATTTGTTTACATGTTAGTGTTTTGTTTTGTAGGAGGTTTATGTTCCATTTATATTACATGTATTTGTATTTATTAACGTATACCGGAATCCAACATTATTTCTATATTAGATAATGTTCGTGTCGTTTAACAATAATATGGCCGGTGCCACTAGTGGAGCAGAAACTGTTTTTCCTTCTGGTAATAATTGACGGTTTTTAGTGGTGTTCATGTAGCCCAATCGTTAGTTTTCTGTGCAGTGTCTTGTGTATCATTGTTTGTCCTTTTGTTTTCTTTTGACCATTCGTTGTGTTGTCTTTTCTTCTTCGATGCATGGCTTCTAATTACCCGTTGGTATCTTTAAACCTTTTTAATGAAGTCGCAACTTTCACGAGTTGTAAAAGGGATGGACAGTTGAGATATCTAATTTAGTACACATGACATGTTTCTTGAATAAACTTCAACAGGTACGCACAACGTCAAAAATAGTGGAAAGTCAAATGATTTAAAAGTCTTTGGGAGTTAGAAAATCAAAAGGCCTAAAGAAGATAGCCAAAACGACTAAGATCACCTATGCCTGCATGAGTGATGAGATCCTTTAGTTTTGATAATACATGTAATTACTTGTAATAATTACTCAATAAGACTAGCTTAACACTGACAGTTTCTCTGAGTGCCTATACCAAACCTTGATAGTGTGCTGTCTTATATTCGTGTTAAGAGTATCGATTTTGCCTCTTTCAACGATTTTGATATTTAATTTTGAACTGTTCAGACATTATGGTATGTTTTGTTTTTCATTTTATGACATTATTTAGGAACGGTAAATTTCAAGATAAACCAAGTCAGTGCCGAAACTTCACACGTAAACAAGAGTTGAAATGAGGTGAATGTTAGTATTTGTGCTTAGTTGACCTCTTGAAATGTAATTAAACTTCAATTATTCGGATAGAAGAAAAAAAGATATCTTTAAATTTGATTTAAAAAAATTGATTTACGTGTAGGAAAATTCATACTGAAATTGATTGGGAGCGTACAGAAGAAAGAATTGTTTTAATAGAGAAAGATCAATGAAAAAAGACTATATCAATACGTGCACTGTAGTAATCAATACTTTATTACATATATATCTATCAAATTATTTATCAAACAAACGGGACAATTAGAAGATATTTTTAATCTATCAAAATTGTCAGTGTTGACACCGACCTTATTCAAATCGGTAATTGTACTGTATATGAATAATTCGAAATGTCACCGTAGTTATGGCGATATTAATTCTTATCAGAATAAAGACATTGTAATCAAACGTCAAAATTGCAAGGAATGGAAAATACTTGCTGTCTATATGAGTTATTAAATATGTATTCATAATATTAAAAAAGAGAGTTGTATGTTCCTTCTCTGTCTTGTATTGGTTAATTTGACAACTTTCCATCGTTTCCAAAAGATACACGTAGTATGGACAATGTAAATTGCTGTGCGGTCCGTTTGAAAACTCAGTTTCGATTAATTCGATATATATATTATTAAAACAATATTGACCTGTATATAGAAATTAATTCTACTTCCGATTTGTGGTATCACACGTAATAAAAAAAAAAGATAAAAGTAAACACAACATCCTACTAGATCTATCATCTAAATGCCATGAGAACCACCATCATCGTTCTTCCCAAGAAAGTTGATATTCGTCCTTCACCTGTCGAAACAACTACTGTATGTCCACTTTGATTGTTGATCCCATTTATACAAATGTCTAGTTGTGAGTTATAGCTTTTGAGAAAAAAATATATTATTCATTTTAGATAGGGTCCTATGTCAAAATTTAACCAATTAAAATCGGACAAAGAATATAAAAAAAACCCAACATACTCTTTGAGAAATGCATGCAGGAAAGAATGCATGCAGGAAAGAATGGGAAAGGCCTACATTGCATTAGGTTGTTCGCCAACAAATGTAATAGTAATAATGTTAAGTATTACTTTACGTTATAGATCGCAATAAAATAAAATAAATGTGCCGCAATATGCGTGTCTGATTGAAGAAATAGTTTTCATTATACTTTTGAATGTCATACGAAATAAATTGTAAAATTATTGACGAGATAAATCTGTTTTGGCATTAAAACATTAAATTCTCTATAAGTTTTACATAATGTGAGAATGTATATAAATTAAAATCTTATTTGTTAGAATCCAAGGAATGTTCCGATTTATTATAACACTGATGTAACACATTTAGACCCGTTTTGTAAGCTTATTTGTATCCATCGTTTTATTTTTGGCATAGAAATTGATGAACGACTTACCCTCATTAATTCCCCGTTTAGTAAATTCGGAATGGTTTTCAATTTATTTCAAACCAAAATTTTTTTATTATATAAAAGTTTTGGAATGGTTATATGGATTGATATGACATTATATACGTTTTCAGTTTAGAAAGGACGGATATGGCACTTGACAAACAGTCGAACCCAATCTCTTCAACAGAGTTATCGCTCCTGAGTGAAAGGACATACAACTCTGCAGAAGAGATTGTGTTGAACCTGTTTAGAGAGCATACACAGAAAACTAAAAAGATGAGCAACACGGATCCCACTAAATTATCAGAGGAGGGGGGTTATTGTTGTGAAGGCAGGTGCCTCTGAAGGTGAAACGTTTCTATTTCTAATAAGACACCCGCCATGTTACTCATGGTCATGTTGACATAATATTTCACGTTCTAGGTTCATCATGGTTATTTACATTATTATTAACAACGGTCACCATGCATACAGTACGTTGTCCAACTCCAGGGTTTCTGTAGGAACTCGTATGTAATTGTTTTGATGATTTATTTCACCGATGTTGTATATATCAATTTGTTGTTTATGGTTTACATTTATCCAACCACGTGATGAATTTCCCATATTATTTCATCTGTTTGTTGCTTCCACTGAATTTGAATTTAAGTTCTTTTGCCATTGGCTAACGTTTTCCACGTAAACCGGGACCGTGGGTATAAATAGCTGTGGGCGGAGCAAGCATTCAGATTGTTCATTATTTTGACCACGGTTATCTCGAGGAGGAAAAATCAATGATATATAGTTTCACAGTTACTTTTCGAGCAAAATATTTGACAGGCATAGTCACTAGTGTTCCACCCTACGAAACTTTCAGTCTTATTAAGAATAATATTCTTCGTCAGTCTAAAAACTACAAAAATCACTTCGAAAATTCAAATTTCTGAGGTATGTGACATACAGTTTCATAAAATTTTGTCGGTAGGCACTACTGCAAATGCCGCTTTAATATGATTATTTGGACGAAGGGTTTTTTCCCTCAACTAAGATTATCAAATACCTAAACTAGAGAAATCATTTACATAGTATGGTGGTCATCATAAGAAATGTCAATACTCTAGAGGTTTCCATGTATGAGGTACACAACTATCTATCACAGTTTAATCCTTTTATTTTGAAGTTCAAATGACGAGAGAGATGTCGTCTGCCATTCCAAAGTGTTTAATATAATATCTAGTAAACATGCGAGTCCGTGCTTCCGGAGCTTTTATTGTTATACTTATTTATATTCTTCGTGGTCTTTTGTTTTGAATCACTCCATTGAGATTTGTTATTTGCAAGATGTTCACACTACTAATACTAGATTCACGCTGCATTACCATTTATTAAAAACAGGTTGTATCCACCATAGGCACTACTGGAGAGCTGTTTTGTACACATAAGAGATTTATTTTGAAAAAAATCAGAAAAGGGAGAAAAATTTGTACTATTACTGAATAAATGAAAATTAATTCTCTTACTGATGATAATTACCAACTTAGATTTAGGAATAGCAACAAAACTGATTCAGAAGATCCCAACACGTATAAAACACATTGAAGTCATCGCTACAAAAAGTTCTACGGTCGTCATCACGAACTTGTTGATCTTTACGAATTAACAAAACTAAGTATAATGACAATGAATTTGTTCCCTTTAACTTATATTTAAGAAATAATTCATGGAAGCCAGAGTTTGTATCCAGTTTTAACATGGGTAACATTATTTTCGTAAATTTTTTATCACGAATGATAGCGAGGGATAAAATGCAACGAAAATAATGTTACCTATGTTAAAACGTGATACAAACTATGGCTTCCATGAATTATTTCGATTCTAGTAGGAAAAATCTGACTTATTTTTTTGAAGTGGAAGTCAGTAATGGAAATGCATTTCATAACAAAATCCACTAGCCTTCATGTTTACAGTAGTGTTTCTTTTATGTACATAACTATACTGTGATGCAATTAAGCTACTGATATTTTCCAATTTGATGGCATTTTGAATTTAGCAACTTAAACAAGTATAATGCTCACAAAATCGTAAAATAAATCAGTAACGTCTTCAGCGTTCCATGTAAACTACGTCACCGGAAGACATATTCTGGGTTTACCTCGTTCCGATGGTCTTACGGAAACACACCTTGTATAATATCCGATACAGATCGTTTGAATTAATCTGTATTTATACGAACATATTATGCTATGAACTAATAAAAAATAATAATATCCTTTTAAAACAGGAGTGTTTACCTTGTGTTCAAGTTATCGATTGTTGACAGTTCTCCGATGGCACTTTTTTTTTTTACCTTAACCTCGTTTCGATGTACTGGGAATTCCCTGTTATGGAGAGCCATTGGGGCTAATATGCTTGACTGCTGTGGCGGGTTATTTAAATTTTTAAAAGTGTGAAATAAAAAAAATCTGTGAAAAAATATCAAAAATATAGTAAAATAAAAGCCAAAAATAAGAAACAAGTACATAAGAAAAATAGAGCAGAAAAAAAGGTTGATACAGAAAATAAAAATATTTTTTATTTATGTTGTTTTTCTTATATTTATTAATAAACAAATCAAAAAGGGGGAAAATCAGTTGTTTATAGCTTTAACGTCGTTTACTCAGGTCGAAAAACAAAAAAATTCTCATAATTGTTAATCTGGCTTTCCATTGTTTTTTCCTGCGCACAACCGGTAGTGCAACTTTATTGTCATTGGAAACTAGGAAGCTGGATAGCAGACGAACACAAAACAGTTTTCACATGTTCAATAAACGATATCTAAGTTGGTTTTTAAGATTTATCAAATGAGATGGCATATAAGGGTGAAGGAGAAGTTGAGATTTATTATTATATATAATAAAATGGCAAAAGCTTACCTGAAATGCAAGCATTTCCAAAAAGTAGGTGATGTAAGCAAAGCGTGTCGTCAGTGGAACGTGACCTGCATCCACAGGGGCTTCAATCGCTTTCATAGAGGTATATATACCATATATAATAACAAGGGATGCAACGACTAACGTAGCCAAGCCACTACCAGTTCTGTTTCAGGCTTGAAAAAAATATTAAAAAATCACACATTCAAACAATCTTTGTTGTCATTCGCTAACATATTGATGTATCTTTCAGAAGGAGACATAATTTTTCACAACTGCTTCACTCTAGAAGTCAGAACACCCCTGCAAACTTGAAACTTTGCTCTAAAATAGGCCACCAACGTTTTACTATGGCACACAGTCAACGGTACAACTCCAAGCCTTTTTTTTTCAAGCCTGAAACAGAACTGGTAGTGGCTTGGCTACGTTGGTCGTTGCATCCCTTGTTAGTATATATGGTATATAGGCCGCGTGACCTCTATGAAAGCGATTCAAGCCCCTGTGCCTGCATCCTCTTACCGGCGACTGCGTAAACGGAAGTACGCGAAGCACAAAAAGAAAATACCTCGGTACGAGGTATAACACGAAATGAGGTACAAGACAGTACCGGTATATTCCGGAAAAAAAATTAGGTAAAAACAATACGGGTATTTTTATGTTTGTATGCACCACGGTCCTGTATGAATACATGAATTCACCAAGGAATTATGTTTATAATTTGTTCATCAATACGCATATGCGAAATAAAATATATCGTGAGTTTTATCATTGTATTATTTATATAGCCAATGAAGCACGTCATGTTAGAATTTTTCTTTTCTCTATCTCCGAAAAAACTTTTAACGAACTGGACTATGAGTAACACGGCTGGTGTCTAATAAGAAACAGGAACTGCTTGCCCTTCGCGAGCACATGTGTTCATTACCGACTTAGGTTTTGAATAGAAACCATTGTCCCTACCGATGGGTGATGACGACAGACACAATACAACCACAAAATGTTAATGTAGTATATTTGTTTGTTGCTTAATCAACGTTCAACGAAAATATTGTATGCATATTCAGGACGAGAACAAGTCTAATAAAACTATACAGAAATGGGGGATGCATGGTACAGCCGAGGAAACGACGTTTGACTGCAACTTGAAAAGTATGGAGAGTTGGGTAGGGAGGAAAAACTTAGTCTTCTGCGTGTAATCTTTTGCGATATCGACAAAAGAGGTCAGTTACATGTAGGGAGCGTGGCACTCTCCAAACAGGCTACCCACTATGGTTCACGATCAGTCTTTCTATCTTATAATCTGACAACCTCTCATCGAGAGGGCTTCTCTATCCACCACCTGATGACGAGATAGACAGCTCGGTGGAGACCTGTAAATCTTCACCAGTATCCAGCTCTATCCACCACCTGATGACGAGATAGACAGCTCGGTGGAGACCTGTAAATCTTCACCAGTATCCATCTCTATCCACCACCTGATGACGAGATAGACAGCTCGGTGGAGACCTGTAAATCTTCACCAGTATCCAATGAGGCTGTATGAAAAATGTAGGAAAGACGGATCAGATAAAAAAAAAATGAATAGTTTTTCATGGACAATTTGAAATTACAATCAATATTTTTTTTCATTACGGGAACACAATTTTCATTTCCTTGAAAAAATATAACTAATTTTGTTTTAGTTCTAATAGTTTATTTTGCTATGTAATTGACATTGTTGAAAAAAACATTTTACAATTTTTATTATTTTGAAATTCTAATAAATGATTACTATTATATGAAAAAAGTAGATGCCGATCAAATTATTGAATACAGCTGTTCTCATGATAGGAAATGTCCTTGTGTTATTATTTAATTTGATTTGATTTGATTTGATTTTTGGTGTTTAACGCCACTTTCAGCAATATTTCAGCTATATCATTGTAGTGGTGGAAGAAGCCGGAGTACCCGGAGAGAACCACCGACCATGGGCAAGCAACTGGTAAACTTTATCACTTGCGGCTGCGAGTCGGGTGCACCCTTTTTTGTAAATTACAAAGCCAGGCGCGAACCCACGCCGTATTGGTGATAGGCTTGTATGAGTTGTTAGGTAATCCAACTACCTAACTCATTGAGCCACCCGGGCCCTGTTACTATTTGCTGCTGAGATATAAATGAGACAATAAAGAATAATCACAATATAAAATATAGGTCAACATTTTAATTCATAAAAAATAAATAATACAAAGCATAGAATATCTAATTTAGTGCACACGAACTGACCTCCATAACTCACGTGTGGACATTTAGAAAAATATCACACATAATCAACATATTGGACACCATTTACTTTTCCTGGTCCCATTGTAAATACGACTGTCAAGTTGCTTTGTGCTCGTTTTCAACCAACAAGTATTTTCCGCAAAAATGTAAAACTGCACACAGGGAAATATGGAAATATTTATAGGGAAATACGCTGATAATAGGGATAAACATGAATGATACTAACATCAAATTAGTGCATTATATACACATGTATACATCTAAGAGCTCTAAACATGAATGATACTAACATCAAATTAGTGCATCATATACACATGTATACATCTAAGAGCTCTAAACATGAATGATACTAACATCAAATTAGTGCATCATATACACATGTATACATCTAAGAGCTCCAATAGAGATTGGCCACACGAAAATGCAAAGTAAAATTAAAATTATTATTTTAAAATGGAAACATACCACAAATGTGCAAACTACACCCGTTCCCTGCTATGGCTATATATGGTTGTTGGAGTTAAAGGGATATTGTCTACCACAATCGTAATTTTTTCATGCCCAAAATTATTGTCGTTTTCCGTACTGACCTTCATAAAATGAAGATTAAACACCGAATTATTGGCGAATACGCTACGAAACGTTGTTTTTTCGATATAAAAAAGCTGACCATCGTTACTGGAAGCTAATTAATTATTCACTGACCTGAGCGAGGCCAAATTTATTTTTATCTATCTTTATGCCAGTAGCCCGGATGCTGCAGCATGGATGTTAAAATTCGTGTTTGTTTACCTCGCAAATACGGCCGTTTTATGCTATTCATTGACAATAATTTGCTGTTGCCAGGTGCAAGATTACATATATTGAATAATATCTACCGAAAATGATCATAGGCATCATCATAAATTAATAAAATATGAAAAACGATTGAGAAAAGAAGGAAAAAACATGTTCGGCTTACCTATCAAGCAAAATATTTGCAAATTCAGCGCGAGTTTGGACGCGTAGCTCTTCCTTGAGTTCGTTCCACCGGTCCAACTGATCCCCTACATATATCCTGCATTTGTTTCATTTGGAAGATACATCACTTCTATTCATCTTTCTCTCTGAATCCGTCAAAGTCCGCTTTATTCCACGAGTTGACACTTTCTCTTTTGCCCAAGAACCACATGTTGTTTATTGTTTCTAAACAGTGCGCATGCTCAAGAGGTGTTCACATAGAAGGCCATATGAATAGATTTGAATATTGTCATCCGACAATAATTCTGATAACGATAGTTTTGGGTCTTTTTTTTGTCAAAAAATCGTATCTTTTGCAGCATAACTCGGTGTTAATCTTCATTTTATGAAGGTCAGTACGGAAAACGACAATAATTTTGGGTATGAAAAAATTACGATTTTAGTCGACAATATCCCTTTAAAACGCCTCCATCAAGAGGGCATCCTATCCAACACATAGGGACGAGACTGGCAGCTCTATGCATCGAGCCCCGGAATCCTTCACCAGTATTCTTTGAGGTCATACAAAAAGCTATAAAGGAAAGGACAAAATAAATAGTTCATGGACAAACAAATCAATATGAGGTTTCATAATACAATCACTATAATTCTATTAAAGAAAAACAATGTTCATTTCCTGGAAAAAATAAATAAAAATAATTTGCTTTAGTTCTAATAATTTACTTTGCATTGTTACTTTGAAAAAAGTTAGAAATATTATTATTTTGACGAACTTCTAAAAAAAAAATTATGAAAAAGTAGATGCCGATCAATTTTATATAATACAGCTGTTTTCATGACAGGAAATGTCCTTATGTTATTATTTGCTGCTGAGATATAACATAAGACAATAAAGAATAATCACAATACAAAATATAGGTCAACATTTAAATTCATAAAAAATAAATAATACAAAACATAGAATATCTAATTTAGTGCACACGAACTGACCTTCATAAATCACGTGTGGACATTTAGAAAGGTATCACACACACTTAACTTGAATACCATACTCCCATTTCAAATACAGCTGTCAAGTTACTTTGTGCTCGTTTACAACCAACAAATATTTTCCTCGAAAAAGGTAAAACTTCCCACGAGGAAATGGGTTGATAATAGGGATAAACATGAATGATAACAATAAAATAAAGATGAGTGGGCCATATACACATGCATGTATTTAAGCTTAAGAGCTACAATAGAGACACAAAAATACAAAGCCAAGTTTAAATTACTATTACAAATAAAAAAAAGCCATAACAAAAATGTTCAAACTACACCCAAGTCATGCTAAGGCTAGCTATGCACGAGGGAGGTATAACACCCCATCGTGAGGTCACCCCTATCCAACACCCGGGGACCAGATGGGCAGCTCTATGCGTCAAACCCCCCCAAAAAAAACCTTTACCAGTACTCAGTGAGGTTATACAAAAAGGAAAGGAAAAGACAAAAATAAATAGTCCATGGACAAAAAAAAATCACACATAATTAATATATTGGACACCCTTTACTTTCCCATTTCAAATACAGATGTCAAGTTGCTTTGTGGTAGTTTTCAACAAACAAATATTTATTTTCCGCGAAAGATGTAAACCTTTACATGGGAAGATATCTACAGGGGAAAAAGCTGATAATATAGGGATAAACATGAATGCAAACAATATCAAATTAGTGCACCATATATGCATGTGCGCATTTAAGAACTTCAGCAGAGAATTGCAACACAAAAATGCAAAGCCAAATAAAAATTACTATTTCAAGTTAGCAGCATACCACAAATGTCCAATAAGGGTAATAACAAAATTACCGAACTCCGAACAATCTTACAAAGGGAAAGTCAAAACTCATAATTATATAAACAGACAAAATCAGTCAACAACCGGAAAACTGAAAACCGTAATGACCCTGACTTGGTACAGGCATTTCTAAAGAAATGGTGTGTTGAATCAGAAACTACAGCCAAACCTTGCTGAGGCTATCTATGCTTGAGGGGGTTAAGACTTATGGTAATTACAAAGAGCTGGAAACAGATCCACGATTATTGTTGAGATATGACATATGTATATAAATCAATTGGAAACAGTTCATTATTGTAGTAATGAATAAATAGTTGTAAATATTTGACTTAATCAGGAATTATTCAAAATAGAAATCTCCTGTTGGCACACCGAATGGATAAACAGATATTTATGTAAATATATAGATACTTGTGAAGATGTTCGTTTCTATTCCTGGAACTAAATATGGAAGTTATTATGTGGAACATCGATGATCTTCTTCAAACCAAATATAGAATTTCATATTTGTGATCAGCACCACAAAATGTGGCACGCCATTGCCGTTTTGAGAGTACGACATAAATTAGATATTATATTATGAATTTAGAATTTAGGTGAAGTAATGTTTCAACATTTAAATACTCTTTAAATATATGAACTGTAATATTTGAGATTCCCATTCTTCTTTATGCTAGTTTTACTAACATGGTTGTTGGTTTGAAAAAAAATTATTACGTTTTTTTTAAATCTGTACATTTGTTAAAAATACATACAACACCGGGATCGTAATCCATTAGTAAGCATATTATTAGTACTTGTTAGTATATACAATATCCAATCTGCAAGGTCATTGTTGAAAAGGAGAGCTTGAAGATACCACAGTGGCAATCAGAATCTACACATCGAAAAAGGAAAGACAACAGAATGATCAAAAGAAAATGGACAAAAGGACAAACACCGATCTACAGAACACTACACAGAAAACTAACGATCGAGCAACACAAATGATAGATTAATACCCACTTACATCATATCACACTAAATAAATGTATAATGTGTTGATTAGAAACATTTGTTGATTAGATTAGCTAATTAGTTTTCTAGTATTGACTTAAAAAGACGTTTTGTCTTTCTTGTGTAGTAGTTGTTCTCTTTATGTTTCAAAACGTAAGGTCGATCTGCTTGATTTGTTAATGTTTTGTGTGGTGTGTGATTTGCCGGACACCACTGTCTAATTTAATTGATTTTGTCACATGAAGGTGTCTGTGTTAATGATAGGTATTACATAACATTTATCTAGAAACAACTTTCGTTCTTCTACTTTTGGGAATTTTATCGAGCATTTATTCCTTTCTGCAGCGATTGCATCAGACTAAATAACTAGCAATGATTGCATCAGACTAAATAACTAGCAGCGATTGCACCAGACTAAATAACTAGCAATGCAATTTCTTCTATCACTAGATTAAGCACACATCATTGAAAAACAAACAACTTGCATAATTTGAATTGATATTTGAAAATAAATTGGAGTTAATAAACATTTTACATGTTATTAAGTATATGAGCACTGACAGCAATGTCAGGGAATGTATTTTATATATTGGCATGCAGTGTGTTATTACTTAAATTGTGAGTGAATCAAAATAGTCTCCTGATTGCGATATTAAATTAGATACATTCAATTTAGAAAGGCAAAAACAAATTTAAGAGGGTTTTATATATCTAATTAACTGAGTAATAAAGTGGTATTCAACATTCTTACGTGTTATATGCTTGCTGTATGATTCATAGCATAATCATCTTGCAAGTCGTGTGCCTCTATACAATAGGAATAAAACAGTAAGCATTCGTATTCACATAAATGACCGACTAATGTAGACATAATCGGTTTTTATGACATGAGATACGTTTTGATGATTTTGTTTTTACTCTGTATTTGTTTCAATATTACTTTGGTACGAGGTAGTTCCTTTATCTCAAAATCTCTTTTGACTTCTCCTTCTGTCCAGCAATATCACCTAGACCAGTCATTTATGGTCTTACTTGATTGGTCATCCCATTCTCACTCGGTGAGTATTCTGTGTTCTTCTTCTCACTCTCAGTTGTAGGGTATTCTGTGTTCTTCTTCTCACTCTCAGTTGTAGGGTATTCTGTGTTCTTCTTCTCACTCTCAGTTGTAGGATATTCTGTGTTCGTCAGCCGTTTTTTCTCATTTGATGACTATTTTGTGTAAGGCTTAACACTCTTTGTTTGTTAGTTATTCTGTGTTTATCTTCTCAACCTGACTTGGTTAGTATCTTGGGTACGTCTTCACAACCTGACTTGGTGAGTATCTTGGGTACGTCTTCTCAACCTGACGTGGTGAGTATCTTGGGTACGTCTTCTCAACCTGACTTGGTGAGTATCTTGGGTACGTCTTCTCAACCTGACTTGGTGAGTATCTTGGGTACGTCTTCTCAACCTGACTTGGTGAGTATCTTGGGTACGTCTTCTCAATCTGACTTGGTGAGTATCTTTGGTACGTCTTCTTAACCTGACTTGGTGAGTATCTTGGGTACGTCTTCTCAACCTGACTTGGTGAGTATCTTGGGTACGTCTTCTCAACCTGACTTGGTGAGTATCTTGGATACGTCTTCTCAACCTGACTTGGTGAGTATCTTGGATACGTCTTCTCAACCTGACTTGGTGAGTATCTTGGGTACGTCTTCTCAACCTGACTTGGTGAGTATCTTGGGTATGTCTTCTCAACCTGACTTGGTGAGTATCTTGGGTACGTCTTCTCAACCTGACGTGGTGAGTATCTTGGGTACGTCTTCACAACCTGACTTGGTGAGTGTCTTGGGTACGTCTTCTCAACCTGACTTGGTGAGTATCTTGGGTACGTCTTCACAACTTGACTTGGTGAGTATCTTGGGTACGTCTTCACAACCTGACTTGGTGAGTATCTTGGGTACGTCTTCTCAATCTGACTTGGTGAGTATCTTGGGTACGTCTTCTCAACCTGACTTGGTGAGTATCTTGGGTACGTTTTCTCAACCTGACTTGGTGAGTATCTTGGGTACGTCTTCTCAACCTGACTTGGTGAGTATCTTGGGTACGTCTCCTCAACCTGACTTGGTGAGTATCTTGGGTACGTCTTCTTAGCCTGACTTGGTGAGTATCTTGGGTACGTCTTCTCAACCTGACTTGGTGAGTATCTTGGGTACGTCTTCTCAACCTGATTTGGTGAGTATCTTGGGTACGTCTTCTCAACCTGACTTGGTGAGTATCTTGGGTACGTCTTCTCAACCTGACTTGGTGAGTATCTTGGGTACGTCTTCTCAATCTGACTTGGTGAGTATCTTGGGTACGTCTTCTCAACCTGACTTGGTGAGTATCTTGGGTATGTCTTCTCAACCTGACTTGGTGAGTATCTTGGGTACGTCTTCTCAACCTGACTTGGTGAGTATCTTGGGTACGTCTTCTTAACCTGACTTGGTGAGTATCTTGGGTACGTCTTCTCAACCTGACTTGGTGAGTATCTTGGGTACGTCTTCTCAACCTGACTTGGTGAGTATCTTGGGTACGTCTTCTCAATCCGAATTGGTGAGTATCTTGGGTACGTCTTCTCAACCTGACTTGGTGAGCATCTTGGGTACGTCTTCTCAACCTGACTTGGTGAGTATTTTGGGTACGTCTTCTCAACCTGACTTGGTGAGTATCTTGGGTACGTCTTCTCAACTTGACTTGGTGAGTATCTTGGGTACGTCTTCTCAACCTGACTTGGTGAGTATCTTGGGTACGTCTTCTCAATCTGACTCGGTGAGTATCTTGGGTACGTCTTCTCAACCTGACTTGGTGAGTATCTTGGGTACGTCTTCACAACTTGACTTGGTGAGTATCTTGGGTACGTCTTCCCAACCTGACTTGGTGAGTATCTTGGGTACGTCTTCACAACCTGACTTGGTGAGTATCTTGGGTACGTCTTCTCAACCTGACTTGGTGAGTATCTTGGGTACGTCTTCTTAGCCTGACTTGGTGAGTATCTTGGGTACGTCTTCTCAACCTGACTTGGTGAGTATCTTGGGTACGTCTTCTCAACCTGATTTGGTGAGTATCTTGGGTACGTCTTCTCAACCTGACTTGGTGAGTATCTTGGGTACGTCTTCTCAACCTGACTTGGTGAGTATCTTGGGTACGTCTTCTCAATCTGACTTGGTGAGTATCTTGGGTACGTCTTCTCAACCTGACTTGGTGAGTATCTTGGGTACGTCTTCTCAACCTGACTTGGTGAGTATCTTGGGTACGTCTTCTCAACCTGACTTGGTGAGTATCGTGGGTACGTCTTCTCAACCTGACTTGGTGAGTATCTTGGGTACGTCTTCACAAATTGACTTGGTGAGTATCTTGGGTGCGTCTTCACAAACTGACTTGGTGAGTATCTTGGGTACGTCTTCTCAACCTGACTTGGTGAGTATCTTGGGTACGTCTTCACAACCTGACTTGGTGAGTATCTTGGGTACGTCTTCACAACCTGACTTGGTGAGTATCTTGGGTACGTCTTCTCAACCTGACTTGGTGAGTATCTTGGTTACGTCTTCAAAACCTGACTTGGTGAGTATCTTGGGTACGTCTTCACAACTTGACTTGGTGAGTATCTTGGGTACGTCTTCACAACCTGACTTTGTGAGTATCTTGGGTACGTCTTCACAACCTGACTTGGTGAGTATCTTGGGTACGTCTTCTCAACCGGACTTGGTGAGTATCTTGGGTACGTCTTCTCAACCTCACTTGGTGAGTATCTTGGGTACGTCTTCTCAACCTGACTTGGCGAGTATATTGGGTACGTCTTCTCAATCCGAATTGGTGAGTATCTTGGGTACGTCTTCTCAACCTGACTTGGTGAGCATCTTGGGTAGGTCTTCTCAACTTGACTTGGTGAGTATCTTTGGTACGTCTTCTCAACCTGACTTGGTGAGTATCTTGGGTACGTCTTCTCAACCTCACTTGGTGAGTATCTTGGGTACGTCTTCTCAATCTGACTTGGTGAGTATCTTGGGTACGTCTTCTCAACCTGACTCGGTGAGTATCTTGGGTACGTCTTCTCAACCTGACTTGGTGAGTATCTTGGGTACGTCTTCACAACTTGACTTGGTGAGTATCTTGGGTACGTCTTCACAACCTGACTTGGTGAGTATCTTGGGTACGTCTTCTCAACCTCACTTGGTGAGTATCTTGGGTACGTCTTCTCAACCTCACTTGGTGAGTATCTTGGGTACGTCTTCTCAATCTGACTTGGTGAGTATCTTGGGTACGTCTTCTCAACCTGACTCGGTGAGTATCTTGGGTACGTCTTCTCAACCTGACTTGGTGAGTATCTTGGGTACGTCTTCACAACTTGACTTGGTGAGTATCTTGGGTACGTCTTCACAACCTGACTTGGTGAGTATCTTGGGTACGTCTTCACAACCTGACTTGGTGAGTATCTTGGGTACGTCTTCTCAACCTGACTTGGTGAGTATCTTGGGTACGTCTTCTCAACCGGACTTGGTGAGTATCTTGGGTACGTCATCTCAACCTGACTTGGTGAGTATCTTGGGTACGTCTTCTCAACCTGACTTGGTGAGTATCTTGGGTACGTCTTCTTAGCCTGACTTGGTGAGTATCTTGGGTACGTCTTCTCAACCTGACTTGGTGAGTATCTTGGGTACGTCTTCTCAACCTGACTTGGTGAGTATCTTGGGTACGTCTTCTCAACCTGATTTGGTGAGTATCTTGGGTACGTCTTCTCAACCTGACTTGGTGAGTATCTTGGGTACGTCTTCTCAACCTGACTTGGTGAGTATCTTGGGTACGTCTTCTCAATCTGACTTGGTGAGTATCTTGGGTACGTCTTCTCAACCTGACTTGGTGAGTATCTTGGGTACGTCTTCTCAACCTGACTTGGTGAGTATCTTGGGTACGTCTTCTCAACCTGACTTGGTGAGTATCGTGGGTACGTCTTCTCAACCTGACTTGGTGAGTATCTTGGGTACGTCTTCTCAACCTGACTTGGTGAGTATCTTGGGTACGTCTTCACAAATTGACTTGGTGAGTATCTTGGGTGCGTCTTCACAACCTGACTTGGTGAGTATCTTGGGTACGTCTTCTCAACCTGACTTGGTGAGTATCTTGGGTACGTCTTCACAACCTGACTTGGTGAGTATCTTGGGTACGTCTTCACAACCTGACTTGGTGAGTATCTTGGGTACGTCTTCTCAACCTGACTTGGTGAGTATCTTGGTTACGTCTTCAAAACCTGACTTGGTGAGTATCTTGGGTACGTCTTCACAACTTGACTTGGTGAGTATCTTGGGTACGTCTTCACAACCTGACTTTGTGAGTATCTTGGGTACGTCTTCACAACCTGACTTGGTGAGTATCTTGGGTACGTCTTCTCAACCGGACTTGGTGAGTATCTTGGGTACGTCTTCTCAACCTCACTTGGTGAGTATCTTGGGTACGTCTTCTCAACCTGACTTGGCGAGTATATTGGGTACGTCTTCTCAATCCGAATTGGTGAGTATCTTGGGTACGTCTTCTCAACCTGACTTGGTGAGCATCTTGGGTAGGTCTTCTCAACTTGACTTGGTGAGTATCTTTGGTACGTCTTCTCAACCTGACTTGGTGAGTATCTTGGGTACGTCTTCTCAACCTCACTTGGTGAGTATCTTGGGTACGTCTTCTCAATCTGACTTGGTGAGTATCTTGGGTACGTCTTCTCAACCTGACTCGGTGAGTATCTTGGGTACGTCTTCTCAACCTGACTTGGTGAGTATCTTGGGTACGTCTTCACAACTTGACTTGGTGAGTATCTTGGGTACGTCTTCACAACCTGACTTGGTGAGTATCTTGGGTACGTCTTCTCAACCTCACTTGGTGAGTATCTTGGGTACGTCTTCTCAACCTCACTTGGTGAGTATCTTGGGTACGTCTTCTCAATCTGACTTGGTGAGTATCTTGGGTACGTCTTCTCAACCTGACTCGGTGAGTATCTTGGGTACGTCTTCTCAACCTGACTTGGTGAGTATCTTGGGTACGTCTTCACAACTTGACTTGGTGAGTATCTTGGGTACGTCTTCACAACCTGACTTGGTGAGTATCTTGGGTACGTCTTCACAACCTGACTTGGTGAGTATCTTGGGTACGTCTTCTCAACCTGACTTGGTGAGTATCTTGGGTACGTCTTCTCAACCTTACTTGGTGAGTATCTTGGGTACGTCATCTCAACCTGACTTGGTGAGTATCTTGGGTACGTCTTCTCAACCTGACTTGGTGAGTATCTTGGGTACGTCTTCTTAGCCTGACTTGGTGAGTATCTTGGGTACGTCTTCTCAACCTGACTTGGTGAGTATCTTGGGTACGTCTTCTCAACCTGACTTGGTGAGTATCTTGGGTACGTCTTCTCAACCTGACTTGGTGAGTATCTTGGGTACGTCTTCTCAACCTGACTTGGTGAGTATCTTGGGTACGTCTTCACAACTTGACTTGGTGAGTATCTTGGGTACGTCTTCACAGCCTGACTTGGTGAGTATCTTGGGTACGTCTTCACAACCTGACTTGGCGAGTATCTTGGGTATGTCTTCTCAACCTGACTTGGTGAGTATCTTGGGTACGTCTTCTCAACCTGACTTGGTGAGTATATTGGGTACGTCTTCACAACCTGACTTGGTGAGTATCTTGGGTACGTCTTCTCAACCTGACTTGGTGAGTATCTTGGGTACGTCTTCACAACCTGACTTGGGTACGTCTGGGGTACGTCTTCTCAAACTGACTTAGTGAGTATCTTGGGTACGTCTTCTCAACCTGACTTGGTGAGTATCTTGGGTACGTCTTCACAGCCTGACTTGGTGAGTATCTTGGGTACGTCTTCTCAACCTTGCTTGTTGAGTATCTTGGGTACGTCTTCTCAACCTGACTTGGTGAGTATCTTGGGTACGTCTTAACAACCTGACTTGGTGAGTATCTTGGGTACGTCTTCACTTTTCATTCTCCTTGGTGGGTACTTTGTGTTCTTCGTCAATTCTCAATTATTTTGAGTTCTTTAGAATTTTGCCCTAATTTGTTGGGTATTCTGTGTTTTTCTTCAATCAATGATCCATAAAAACACTACACACAACTAAAGACACGAAACCCACTGAACAGCAGGCTGTATTCAGTTGCTCTGGAAATATAGGCAGTTCCTGCTCGGCTATTGGCATCAGTCGTGTTACGCAGGTTACAAAAATTCGTTCATATGTCATGATCGGTGATAAGTTATGAAGAGGACTGGATTGTGAATAGTACAAACAAAGCTTAATTATTAATCAGCGGTTAACAACAATTATGATGGTTACCGTAAAAATATCTAAATTATGACATATCTTTTATCTTCTCCTTTTACATCCTAATGACTGTCTTCAACAAGCTGAAGTTTATGCCGTTGGTACTGCGCTTATGAAGTATCAAATAAAGTTAAGTGACATATTTACAATTTTAGCTTTTTCATATTTTATTAATTTAATATAATTTTAGGATAAAACTATTTATACATGATGAAAAACAAATTAGTGACTGTATATGAATTTTGAGACAGTTGTTTTGAACGACTCGACAGAGTTGCTCATCACAGTGCTCAATGGAAGACTGTTCCATGGTTTGTACAAGATATAAATGAGTGTTGTCGAAGTTGTATTCTGTGTGATGATATTTGATACATGAGTGAGTGCATGTTGCGTGAATGTCTGAGTAGTAGAATTAATCTGTCTGTTTTTAATGGCAACCAGTTCATATGAAAGTTTGTACGGCATGACAAGGCGCGAGTTTATTATAAGGAACTCCTGGTTTTGTAGCTTCTGTATTAGCAGGAATCATCTATCAAGATCACCATGAAAGCTCTGGAATAACGCATTAGTGTAGCGATGTGTACTCCATTAACAGGCACTGCTGTTCCATTGAAATGGAAGGTTCACAATAGGAAAATTGAAATACAAATGTAATCGTTTTCGACTAGTCAATGTCCAGGTACAAGTAAAGGTATGACACAGACCTAGCTGTATCTGTGGTATTCTATATGGTTGATTGTGAAATTAAAGGGCCAGGACAGCTTGGTTAGGTTTGTCTTGAGAAGCCATTGAACGAACTCTACTTCATACTAATAAAGAAATATCAGTGTAGTAACTACCTTCTCCGACATAACAGGTAAATGATCCAACGTCATTTATAATACAACAAAAATATTGAAGGAATAGGCAATTAATAGATGGTTTTAACACGATAAATTTAATTACTTGTCTGTTTAATTGATGCTACTAGTTAATAAACAATTAATATCAATTTGGTTTTAAATATAGATCCTGTAAATATCTCTGATATCGTTAAAGACATTCTTGAATGTATGCATGCAATGTTATAAAGACAAATAGTAAAATGTTAATGGCTTATAATAATAATAATAATACTTTATTCCAAAAGCAATACAGCTTATAGGTATATAAATACAAATTACAAACAATACATGATACATTATACACAATACATAATTATATATCATCATCTAAAAGATAAGTCAGATAATAATTTTGGTGGAATGTGAATTCCATAATCCTTTTGTGGTATTAATGTATTAAAAAGTGGTGTTTTGTGAGTTGCTGGATGGAGTGGTATGATAACTCGTCGATTCTATTCATACTTGTTTGCTATTTCAATTGAAACATTTAGTTGGTTCAGTGATGTACATATTTACCCCTTAGTTACATTCATTTATACACAACTAAATGTTATATATTACACTGTAGTATTATTTGTGTATGTTCTTCTTCTTTAGGTATACAGTACTCCTTCAAGACGTTGAAGATTACGTACTGTTCTCATAGGACTTGGTATTGTTTTCATAGATAAATCAAGCTTTGACTAAGTTTGTGACATTCATGACTACAACTAACATCTTAGTCACGCAACAAAGACATCATCTTCTTGCTATTGCAAACACGGAATTGCTTTGCTTACACTTATAGAGATCGATAAAAGTTCACACATGTTAAATGCAATTTTTTGACTTTGGTTCAGTAGAAGTTACATGTTTAGATCTATCATTATTGTCAAGAAAAATGTAAAGCTATGAGAGATGTGTTAAAAGAATTAAAAATGTAAAGCTATGAGAGATGTGTTAAAAGAATTAAAAATGTAAAGCTATGAGAGATGTGTTAAAAGAATTAAAAATGTAAAGCTATGAGAGATGTGTTAAAAGAATTAAAAATGTAAAGCTATGAGAGATGTGTTAAAAGAATTAAAAATGTAAAGCTATGAGAGATGTGTTAAAAGAATTAAAAATGTAAAGCTATGAGAGATGTGTTAAAAGAATTAAAAATGTAAAGCTATGAGAGATGCGTTAAAAGAATTAAAAATGTAAAGCTATGAGAGATGTGTTAAAAGAATTAAAAATGTAAAGCTATGAGAGATGTGTTAAAAGAATTAAAAATGTAAAGCTATGAGAGATGTGTTAAAAGTATTAAAAATGTAAAGCTATGAGAGATGTGTTAAAAGAATTAAAAATGTAAAGCTATGAGAGATGTGCTAAAAGAATTAAAAATGTAAAGGTATGAGAGATGTGTTAAAAGAATTAAAAATGTAAAGCTATGAGAGATGTGTTAAAAGAATTAAAAATGTAAAGCTATGAGAGATGTGCTAAAAGAATTAAAAATGTAAAGGTATGAGAGATGTGTTAAAAGAATTAAAAATGTAAAGCTATGAGAGATGTGTTAAAAGAATTAAAAATGTAAAGCTATGAGAGATGTGTTAAAAGAATTAAAAATGTAAAGCTATGAGAGATGTGTTAAAAGAATTAAAAATGTAAAGCTATGAGAGATGTGTTAAAAGAATTAAACATGTAAAGGTATGAGATATGTGTTAAAAGAATTAAACATGTAAAGCTATGAGAGATGTGTTAAAAGAATTAAACATGTAAAGCTATGAGAGATGTGTTAAAAGAATTAAAAACGTAAAGTTATGAGAGATGTGTTAAAAGAATTAAACATGTAAAGCTATGAGAGATGTGTTAAAAGAATTAAAAATGTAAAGCTATGAGAGATGTGTTAAAAGAATTAAAAATGTAAAGCTATGAGAGATGTGTTAAAAGAATTAAAAATGTAAAGCTATGAGAGATGCGTTAAAAGAATTAAAAATGTAAAGCTATGAGAGATGCGTTAAAAGAATTAAAAATGTAAAGCTATGAGAGATGTGTTAAAAGAATTAAAAATGTAAAGCTATGAGAGATGTGTTAAAAGAATTAAAAATGTAAAGCTATGAGAGATGTGTTAAAAGAATTAAACATGTAAAGGTATGAGAGATGTGTTAAAAGAATTAAAAATGTAAAGCTATGAGAGATGTGTTAAAAGAATTAAAAATGTAAAGCTATGAGAGATGTGTTAAAAGAATTAAACATGTAAAGCTATGAGAGATGTGTTAAAAGAATTAAACATGTAAAGCTATGAGAGATGTGTTAAAAGAATTAAAAATGTAAAGCTATGAGAGATGTGTTAAAAGAATTAAAAATGTAAAGCTATGAGAGATGTGTTAAAAGAATTAAAAATGTAAAGCTATGAGAGATGTGTTAAAAGAATTAAACATGTAAAGGTATGAGAGATGTGTTAAAAGAATTAAACATGTAAAGCTATGAGAGATGTGTTAAAAGAATTAAAAATGTAAAGCTATGAGAGATGTGTTAAAAGAATTAAAAATGTAAAGCTATGAGAGATGTGTTAAAAGAATTAAAAATGTAAAGCTATGAGAGATGTGTTAAAAGAATTAAACATGTAAAGGTATGAGAGATGTGTTAAAAGAATTAAACATGTAAAGCTATGGGAGATGTGTTAAAAGAATTAAAAATGTAAAGCTATGAGAGATGTGTTAAAAGAATTAAAAATGTAAAGCTATGAGAGATGCGTTAAAAGAATTAAAAATGTAAAGCTATGAGAGATGTGTTAAAAGAATTAAAAATGTAAAGCTATGAGAGATGTGTTAAAAGAATTAAAAATGTAAAGCTATGAGAGATGCGTTAAAAGAATTAAAAATGTAAAGCTATGAGAGATGCGTTAAAAGAATTAAAAATGTAAAGCTATGAGAGATGCGTTAAAAGAATTAAAAATGTAAAGGTATGAGAGATGTGTTAAAAGAATTAAAAATGTAAAGCTATGAGAGATGCGTTAAAAGAATTAAAAATGTAAAGCTATGAGAGATGCGTTAAAAGTATTAAAAATGTAAAGCTATGAGAGATGCGTTAAAAGAATTAAAAATGTAAAGCTATGAGAGATGTGTTAAAAGAATTAAAAATGTAAAGCTATGAGAGATGTGTTAAAAGAATTAAAAATGTAAAGCTATGAGAGATGTGTTAAAAGAATTAAAAATGTAAAGCTATTAGAGATGTGTTAAAAGAATTAAAAATGCAAAGCTATGAGAGATGCGCTAAAAGAATTAAAAATGTAAAGCTATGAGAGATGTGTTAAAAGAATTAAAAATGTAAAACTATGAGAGATGTGTTAAAAGAATTAAAAATGTAAAGCTATGAGAGATGTGTTAAAAGAATTAAAAATGTAAAGCTATGAGAGATGTGTTAAAAGAATTAAAAATGTAAAGCTATGAGAGATGTGTTAAAAGAATTAAAAATGTAAAGCTATGAGAGATGTGTTAAAAGAATTAAACATGTAAAGGTATGAGAGATGTGTTAAAAGAATTAAACATGTAAAGCTATGGGAGATGTGTTAAAAGAATTAAAAATGTAAAGCTATGAGAGATGTGTTAAAAGAATTAAAAATGTAAAGCTATGAGAGATGCGTTAAAAGAATTAAAAATGTAAAGCTATGAGAGATGTGTTAAAAGAATTAAAAATGTAAAGCTATGAGAGATGTGTTAAAAGAATTAAAAATGTAAAGCTATGAGAGATGTGTTAAAAGAATTAAACATGTAAAGGTATGAGAGATGTGTTAAAAGAATTAAACATGTAAAGCTATGAGAGATGTGTTAAAAGAATTAAAAATGTAAAGGTATGAGAGATGTGTTAAAAGAATTAAAAATGTAAAGCTATGAGAGATGTGTTAAAAGAATTAAAAATGTAAAGCTATGAGAGATGCGTTAAAAGAATTAAAAATGTAAAGGTATGAGAGATGTGTTAAAAGAATTAAAAATGTAAAGCTATGAGAGATGTGTTAAAAGAATTAAAAATGTAAAGCTATGAGAGATGCGTTAAAAGAATTAAAAATGTAAAGCTATGAGAGATGCGTTAAAAGAATTAAAAATGTAAAGGTATGAGAGATGCGTTAAAAGAATTAAAAATGTAAAGCTATGAGAGATGTGTTAAAAGAATTAAAAATGTAAAGCTATGAGAGATGTGTTAAAAGAATTAAAAATGTAAAGCTATGAGAGATGTGTTAAAAGAATTAAAAATGTAATGCTATGAGAGATGCGTTAAAAGAATTAAAAATGTAAAGGTATGAGAGATGTGTTAAAAGAATTAAAAATGTAAAGCTATGAGAGATGTGTTAAAAGAATTAAACATGTAAAGGTATGAGAGATGTGTTAAAAGAATTAAACATGTAAAGGTATGAGAGATGTGTTAAAAGAATTAAAAATGTAAAGCTATGAGAGATGCGTTAAAAGAATTAAAAATGTAAAGCTATGAGAGATGTGTTAAAAGAATTAAAAATGTAAAGCTATGAGAGATGTGTTAAAAGAATTAAAAATGTAAAGGTATGAGAGATGTGTTAAAAGAATTAAAAATGTAAAGGTATGAGAGATGTGTTAAAAGAATTAAAAATGTAAAGCTATGAGAGATGTGTTAAAAGAATTAAAAATGTAAAGGTATGAGAGATGTGTTAAAAGAATTAAAAATGTAAAGGTATGAGAGATGCGTTAAAAGAATTAAAAATGTAAAGCTATGAGAGATGCGTTAAAAGAATTAAAAATGTAAAGGTATGAGAGATGTGTTAAAAGAATTAAAAATGTAAAGCTATGAGAGATGTGTTAAAAGAATTAAAAATGTAAAGCTATGAGAGATGCGTTAAAAGAATTAAAAATGTAAAGCTATGAGAGATGTGTTAAAAGAATTAAAAATGTAAAGCTATGAGAGATGTGTTAAAAGAATTAAAAATGTAAAGGTATGAGAGATGCGCTAAAAGAATTAAAAATGTAAAGCTATGAGAGATGTGTTAAAAGAATTAAAAATGTAAAGCTATGAGAGATGCGTTAAAAGAATTAAAAATGTAAAGGTATGAGAGATGTGTTAAAAGAATTAAAAATGTAAAGCTATGAGAGATGCGCTAAAAGAATTAAAAATGTAAAGGTATGAGAGATGTGTTAAAAGAATTAAAAATGTAAAGGTATGAGAGATGTGTTAAAAGAATTAAACATGTAAAGCTATGAGAGATGTGTTAAAAGAATTAAAAATGTAAAGCTATGAGAGATGTGTTAAAAGAATTAAAAATGTAAAGCTATGAGAGATGTGTTAAAAGAATTAAAAATGTAAAGCTATGAGAGATGTGTTAAAAGAATTAAAAATGTAAAGCTATGAGAGATGTGTTAAAAGAATTAAAAATGTAAAGCTATGAGAGATGTGTTAAAAGAATTAAAAATGTAAAGCTATGAGAGATGTGTTAAAAGAATTAAAAATGTAAAGCTATGAGAGATGCGTTAAAAGAATTAAAAATGTAAAGCTATGAGAGA
The DNA here is from genome assembly GCA_963383655.1 of Bathymodiolus septemdierum. Taxonomy (NCBI): domain Eukaryota; kingdom Metazoa; phylum Mollusca; class Bivalvia; order Mytilida; family Modiolidae; genus Bathymodiolus; species Bathymodiolus septemdierum. The sequence goes on from OY726518.1 coordinate 129,999,073, forward strand.
TGTGTTAAAAGAATTAAAAATGTAAAGCTATGAGAGATGTGTTAAAAGAATTAAAAATGTAAAGGTATGAGAGATGTGTTAAAAGAATTAAAAATGTAAAGGTATGAGAGATGTGTTAAAAGAATTAAAAATGTAAAGCTATGAGAGATGTGTTAAAAGAATTAAAAATGTAAAGCTATGAGAGATGTGTTAAAAGAATTAAAAATGTAAAGCTATGAGAGATGTGTTAAAAGAATTAAAAATGTAAAGCTATGAGAGATGCGTTAAAAGAATTAAAAATGTAAAGCTATGAGAGATGCGTTAAAAGAATTAAAAATGTAAAGCTATGAGAGATGTGTTAAAAGAATTAAAAATGTAAAGGTATGAGAGATGTGTTAAAAGAATTAAAAATGTAAAGGTATGAGAGATGTGTTAAAAGAATTAAAAATGTAAAGGTATGAGAGATGTGTTAAAAGAATTAAAAATGTAAAGGTATGAGAGATGTGTTAAAAGAATTAAAAATGTAAAGGTATGAGAGATGTGTTAAAAGAATTAAAAATGTAAAGGTATGAGAGATGTGTTAAAAGAATTAAAAATGTAAAGGTATGAGAGATGTGTTAAAAGAATTAAAAATGTAAAGCTATGAGAGATGCGTTAAAAGAATTAAAAATGTAAAGCTATGAGAGATGCGTTAAAAGAATTAAAAATGTAAAGCTATGAGAGATGTGTTAAAAGAATTAAAAATGTAAAGCTATGAGAGATGCGTTAAAAGAATTAAAAATGTAAAGCTATGAGAGATGTGTTAAAAGAATTAAAAATGTAAAGCTATGAGAGATGCGTTAAAAGAATTAAAAATGTAAAGCTATGAGAGATGCGTTAAAAGAATTAAAAATGTAAAGCTATGAGAGATGTGTTAAAAGAATTAAAAATGTAAAGCTATGAGAGATGCGTTAAAAGAATTAAAAATGTAAAGGTATGAGAGATGCGTTAAAAGAATTAAAAATGTAAAGGTATGAGAGATGTGTTAAAAGAATTAAACATGTAAAGCTATGAGAGATGTGTTAAAAGAATTAAAAATGTAAAGCTATGAGAGATGTGTTAAAAGAATTAAAAATGTAAAGCTATGAGAGATGTGTTAAAAGAATTAAAAATGTAAAGCTATGAGAGATGTGTTAAAAGAATTAAAAATGTAAAGCTATGAGAGATGTGTTAAAAGAATTAAAAATGTAAAGCTATGAGAGATGTGTTAAAAGAATTAAAAATGTAAAGCTATGAGAGATGTGTTAAAAGAATTAAAAATGTAAAGCTATGAGAGATGTGTTAAAAGAATTAAAAATGTAAAGCTATGAGAGATGTGTTAAAAGAATTAAAAATGTAAAGGTATGAGAGATGTGTTAAAAGAATTAAAAATGTAAAGGTATGAGAGATGTGTTAAAAGAATTAAAAATGTAAAGCTATGAGAGATGCGTTAAAAGAATTAAAAATGTAAAGCTATGAGAGATGCGTTAAAAGAATTAAAAATGTAAAGCTATGAGAGATGCGTTAAAAGAATTAAAAATGTAAAGCTATGAGAGATGCGTTAAAAGAATTAAAAATGTAAAGCTATGAGAGATGTGTTAAAAGAATTAAAAATGTAAAGCTATGAGAGATGCGTTAAAAGAATTAAAAATGTAAAGCTATGAGAGATGCGTTAAAAGAATTAAAAATGTAAAGCTATGAGAGATGCGTTAAAAGAATTAAAAATGTAAAGCTATGAGAGATGCGTTAAAAGAATTAAAAATGTAAAGGTATGAGAGATGTGTTAAAAGAATTAAAAATGTAAAGCTATGAGAGATGCGTTAAAAGAATTAAAAATGTAAAGGTATGAGAGATGTGTTAAAAGAATTAAAAATGTAAAGGTATGAGAGATGTGTTAAAAGAATTAAAAATGTAAAGCTATGAGAGATGTGTTAAAAGAATTAAAAATGTAAAGCTATGAGAGATGTGTTAAAAGAATTAAAAATGTAAAGCTATGAGAGATGTGTTAAAAGAATTAAAAATGTAAAGCTATGAGAGATGTGTTAAAAGAATTAAAAATGTAAAGGTATGAGAGATGTGTTAAAAGAATTAAAAATGTAAAGCTATGAGAGATGTGTTAAAAGAATTAAAAATGTAAAGCTATGAGAGATGTGTTAAAAGAATTAAAAATGTAAAGCTATGAGAGATGTGTTAAAAGAATTAAAAATGTAAAGCTATGAGAGATGTGTTAAAAGAATTAAAAATGTAAAGCTATGAGAGATGTGTTAAAAGAATTAAAAATGTAAAGCTATGAGAGATGTGTTAAAAGAATTAAAAATGTAAAGCTATGAGAGATGTGTTAAAAGAATTAAAAATGTAAAGCTATGAGAGATGTGTTAAAAGAATTAAAAATGTAAAGCTATGAGAGATGCGTTAAAAGAATTAAAAATGTAAAGCTATGAGAGATGTGTTAAAAGAATTAAACATGTAAAGCTATGAGAGATGTGTTAAAAGAATTAAAAATGTAAAGCTATGAGAGATGTGTTAAAAGAATTAAACATGTAAAGCTATGAGAGATGCGTTAAAAGAATTAAAAATGTAAAGCTATGAGAGATGTGTTAAAAGAATTAAACATGTAAAGCTATGAGAGATGTGTTAAAAGAATTAAAAATGTAAAGCTATGAGAGATGTGTTAAAAGAATTAAAAATGTAAAGCTATGAGAGATGTGTTAAAAGAATTAAAAATGTAAAGCTATGAGAGATGTGTTAAAAGAATTAAAAATGTAAAGCTATGAGAGATGTGTTAAAAGAATTAAACATGTAAAGCTATGAGAGATGTGTTAAAAGAATTAAAAATGTAAAGCTATGAGAGATGTGTTAAAAGAATTAAAAATGTAAAGCTATGAGAGATGTGTTAAAAGAATTAAAAATGTAAAGCTATGAGAGATGCGTTAAAAGAATTAAAAATGTAAAGCTATGAGAGATGTGTTAAAAGAATTAAACATGTAAAGCTATGAGAGATGTGTTAAAAGAATTAAAAATGTAAAGCTATGAGAGATGTGTTAAAAGAATTAAACATGTAAAGCTATGAGAGATGCGTTAAAAGAATTAAAAATGTAAAGCTATGAGAGATGTGTTAAAAGAATTAAACATGTAAAGCTATGAGAGATGTGTTAAAAGAATTAAAAATGTAAAGCTATGAGAGATGTGTTAAAAGAATTAAAAATGTAAAGCTATGAGAGATGTGTTAAAAGAATTAAAAATGTAAAGCTATGAGAGATGTGTTAAAAGAATTAAAAATGTAAAGCTATGAGAGATGTGTTAAAAGAATTAAAAATGTAAAGCTATGAGAGATGTGTTAAAAGAATTAAAAATGTAAAGCTATGAGAGATGCGTTAAAAGAATTAAAAATGTAAAGCTATGAGAGATGTGTTAAAAGAATTAAAAATGTAAAGCTATGAGAGATGTGTTAAAAGAATTAAAAATGTAAAGCTATGAGAGATGCGTTAAAAGAATTAAAAATGTAAAGCTATGAGAGATGTGTTAAAAGAATTAAAAATGTAAAGGTATGAGAGATGTGTTAAAAGAATTAAAAATGTAAAGCTATGAGAGATGTGTTAAAAGAATTAAAAATGTTAATAGTAGACTAAATGTGAAGCAAACAATAGAAATAAATAATTGATTGAAAAAAAAAAAAATAAAAAAAATAAAAAAAAACCCACTCAAAATACAGACACAGGTAGCTCTAAATACTGATTGAAACAAGACTTAGAACTATTGATAACATAGAAGTTGCAGTTTTAATTGCTTATCTTAAGTTCGCCTTATCCATTTGTAACCACCACAAAATGGATCTTAAAACTATTAAGAATATCAAAAACATTGTGAGATGTTGTATGTACCAACTAAGTATATCTATTCCGCCATAGTTCTGAGGGTATTCACACTTCATAATCAAGGCCAGCAACCAACAGGTCTGTAAACTATAATACCAATATTTATGACTGATATGCCTGCTTAGCTTGTCATTTGAATATAGACAATAGGATTACATATAATTGTATCATAATGCATGTATATATTCATGTTCAGTGATATAGCTTATCTTTAATTTACATTTGCATGCGGTCACCTCTATTAAGCAGCCACCTGTTTTAAGATGTCACATTTTTCTTGCCCTGTCATGGAAAGTTTAATATGAATTTAACCTCTTCTAAGAGGTCACCTGTCTTATAAGGCCACATTTTCTTTTTACCAAAGGTGACCTCTTAATAATGTTTGATTGTATATAAAGGTATGAACATTCAACCAATCAATGCTACAGTTATGTTGTATAGCTGACATTTGTTAAGAAAAACTAGATATCTATTATGTTGAACAAAAGCAATATTCATGTTTGATATGCCTGCCTAACTTTTTAAATATGAGTTCCTTTGTTTTATCGGCATTTATATTCATACACCATTCTCTGAAGATAAAGAAATATTAGCGTAAATTACATAACGTAATGGACGCGAGCGGACAAGAACTGGATCATGAATGTCTTGTAGAATACAGATATAAACGTTTAAAAAGTGTCATCACCGCAGTGATATCAAAGTACTGACAATACTAAAAATCGAGCTATAACCCATTTTCTTTGTTTGTCAGTTACATGTCTTTTTGCATTTTTTGTCTCGGGTTAACCTTTTTGTACTTTGAAGTATTTCATTAGTATTGTCTGTATTTGTATTTTCAGTCATATGATTAATTAGACGCTGAAGTCTGTTTATCTGTGTATTTGTGTAATTTTGTCAATACAATATGTTGTACTCAAAGTATTTTTACCGGATGTTTTCTCCACACAACGTGCAATGATTAATAATTTTTTCTAAAATTGGCCAGGAGGTATAAAGTTCATATGAATAAATTCTCGATATATTCATATGTTCTAAACATGTTTCACAACCCTATATAATTTCTGTTTACTTATATCCGATTAATATATAATACAATTAGTTTTTTCTATATACATTTTTTGATGTAGTTATGCGTGGAGTAATTTTATTAATTGGTCTATGCCTCAGATTTGATATTAATTTTATTAATTGGTCTATGCCTCAGATTTGATATTAATTTTATTAATTGGTCTATGCCTCAGATTTGATATATTGTTCAGTTGTTTTGTCAATTGTGTTATTTAATGTGTCAGTATTTGTGAGCTATTGTTGCTATACAATAATAATATCCTCAGTGTAAGGTTTATTAATGGATGGAGACATGGACCTGAATACAAATAAAAGTAATATAAAAATGTCATCAAAGATATAGACAATACATTATTCTTTAAAATGAGTTTTTGAGAACTATTCGATGCCAAATTATGTTGTAGAAATAAATCTTTACCAAAACATAGCACTAAGTTTTGCATGTAATCCTTATTATTGAAATGAAAAATTAATTGATTCATAGAAATAAAATATCATTTTAGATTATTTTTAACGATAAAGCTAAGCTAGAATATATTTGTCACGTCTTAATAATCAGACAAATCATTGGAAGCCAATTTATATTTTACACATTTTTATTGTCATATACCACAGGAAAATAAACATAAGATAAACAATATAAATATATATCGTGATGGAAATAAACTTTAACTGCTGTCTCACTGTAATTTATATATATTATAGTACGTGGGAACGACGCCTTCCACAAATAAACAAAATCATAAAAGTACAAGCTATTATACAAAAACAAAAGAAACTAGTTATATTTGTTCATCCTCGGAAGTAAAATTATAGTTAGACATCTTCAGAGTTTTCAATTATTCCAACAGATATAAAAATAATAAACTCATTTTATATTTCCCTTAATACAGTCGCTCAGATTGATTTTTTTTGGTTTATATTAAAAGTTGCCAATATTCGATGTTTTATACTAATAAAATGTTCTGAACAAGGAGCCAGGTTTCAAAAATAGGTTATAATGTCGTCATTAGTGAAAAGAATTCGAATGTTTGTTGGCGAAATCGCCATTAACACACCTAATTATAAGTCGGCTGTCTTTTCCGAAGTTTACCCGACATTGATAACTGCTATAAATAACCAGAAAACATGTTGCAGGTAAATATTATAGTATTATTACGTGATGTTTTTCATATTGGCCTAGTTATAGGTCCGAGGCCTGCTGTATTGGCATGAGGCGCAGCCGAACGCCAATACAGTAGACCGAAGACCTATAACTAGGCCAATATGAAAAACATCACGTAATGATACCTTTATTAATTAACCAATCCAATATGTCTCGGGATTTTTCCTTGCAATTGTCAATATTTCTAGCGGATTCCGATCTAGTTGTTATTGGACTGACTGGAATTGGGCCAATACGAAAAAAATCCGTATTGAACTGGTTTTTGCCATATTGGCCCAATGCAAGTTTTTATATTGTATTGGCAGATTATAGTATTATTACGGGATGTTTTTCATATTGGCCTAGTTATAGGTCCGAGGCCTGCTGTATTGGCCTGAGGCGCAGCCGAACGCCAATACAGCAGACCGAGGACCTATAACTACGCCAATATGAAAAACACCACGTAATGATACCTTTATTAATTAACCAGTCCAATATCTCTCGGGACTTTTCCTTGCAATTGTCGAAACGTCTAGTGGATTCCGATCTAGCTGTTATTGGACTGACTGGAATTGGGCCAATACGGAAAATATCCGTATTGGACTGGTTTTTTCCGTATTGGCCCAATGAAAGTTTTTATATTGTATTGACAGATTTTACCATATATAGGCTAATAAATCAAAGTTAATTAATAATTGATCATATAAAGGCTAATAAATCAAAGTTAATTAATAATGCATATTATTGAGTTGTATTGATTATATTTTTTTAGAAAAAAACCAGACATGAAGTTCATTATTTTAGTCTCTAATTTAAAAGAGATATCACCTAGCGTTTTCTCCTAAAAAAAAGATATATAAAAAAAATTACGATGCAATTCTGTCAAAATACGATTCAGCCGAAAAAAGATATATAAATTATGCTTACGTGTTGAAAAATGGAGTAGGTCGGTTTAACATTTATTTTTTTATTTTTGCACAAATCTTGCTGAATCCTCCTGTGTCGTTTTCGCGTAGAATTCGTCAATATTTTTATTTATGACATGTGCTTTTTTCAACAAACAATTTCGCACATGCGCAAACGCTTTACAGAATGAGGTCACTGTGTAGGTCATCAATGGTCATATGATCATATTCATGAATATATGAATATCATGCTGGTAAACATTAAATTCTTTACGGGACGTAAGGAAATCAAACAGCGACATATTTCCTTCGTTCCAGGTTAAATACGTAAGATATTATGAAAACTTTCAATATAAAAAAAATCAATCTGAGCGACTGTATGCCTTTAACAACAAAATAAAAATAAAATATGAATAAAAAAAAGCATATCATCTTATTCAATAATTATTCAGCATTTAAATATGATTACATTACATACAACTTAAAGCAAGTTATCTTACGCTTGCACATACTCCTTCCACTAAATAAATAGAAAAAAGAGTGTTATCAGTACAACAATCACCCATTTTCTAACACCTCCCGGTCCTTTCCTCGTTCATGACTTACCACAAGGTTGGTAACTAGATTAACACGACGGGTGCCACTAGTGGAATAGGAACTGCTTACACTTCTGGAGTTCACCCCCGGTTTTTTGTGGAGTTCTTGTTGCTCGATCTTTAGTTTAATGTGTATGATTTGTAGATTGTTGTTTGCCCTTTTGTCCTTTTTCTTTTGGCCATTGTGTTGTCTGTCCTTCTTCGATTTACGGATTCTGATTACCCCTTTGGTACCTTCAAACTCTTCTTGAATAATGTCTGAAAAAATTTATTCCGCGTATGGAGTTTAGTAATTTTTGACATCGCATGCCTCCGTGGAGGGTATTTAGGTGCGTAATCTGTTACCGTAATAGTTCTCAATAGTAATTGTATACAAATTGAAGATGTGCCACTGCTGATATTTGATTACATACATTCTGATGATGGACACCTCTTATTGTTATTTTGAACAATATTGAATAGATTTTTATGTTCAAGCCATGTTCACGTTCCCCAAATTTCCCATTGATTACATGTACTGCATTCCTAAAAGTAACATGTCTTGCTAATCTTTTTAGTATTTGTGTGTTGTCCTATTGTATGTCTTTTGCGTTCTGAGTTCCGTGTTGTGATGTCCGTTGCAATTTCCGCATTAAAACGATATTCAGTCCGTCTATATCTCCAGTTGTTTGTAGGAGGGCGCGTGTCTCATTTACGTTATTTGTGTTTGTTTACGCATAGTGGTGTCCAACACATATTGTGTTGTGTTTTTGTTCGTCCTGTGTATCCTATGTTTCCAGTTTCTCTGGATTGTTCTTTTTTGTTTGCCCCTTCGGTATTCTCTAACGTTTATGTATAATGTACCCTTACATATATACAGTCTGCCAAAATTATGACACCTTGTGCAGAGGCACACATGCAGACCCGACTTTGGTCTTGTTAAATGTAGTAGAAATTCATCTAATATAGATAACTTTTCTGTCAAATGTTTCGTTATAATTCCGTGAGGTTCTCAGGGGCTAAAGAAACACAATATATTATTTTTTATTATAATGATTGTTAAAATAGATTACATTTCTATTAAATTTATTGGATATCTACTTTCTCTCTAACTTGAAAAGTTTCAAGAAAGAAATAGAATATTCACAAGGATATTAAGAAAATCATTAAGACTTTTAGATTGTTTCAGATCTCTCTGACATTTTCCATCGGTCATTCACTCTGCTAAAATTTGAAAAAGCTGATTAGATTCAATCTATTTTCAACAATTAATTGAAATTAGCTAGTTGATTAAATTTTAAGTCCAATATCTTATCATTTCATTTCTACAAGCATTCTTGGTCAAACACAAACAGCCGATTTCATTGTAATGTGACACATAGTGAATTTGTAATGTCAATATATTTTCAAATATAGAGATGATAATGGTACTTTATTAAGAACAAAACAGCCAGTACAAAGAGTTGAACATAGCAACCAATGTTTATGTTTTATCCTAATGCGTTCATGTTCTTGAAAATCTTGTTCGTTTTCTTAGCCAGGCGTCTTGTCATGATGTATACAGAACATGGAACTACACATATAAACGTTAGAGAATACCGAAGGAGTAATCAAAAATGGACAATCCAGAGAAACTGGCAACATAGAGTACACAAGACGAAGAAAAACACAACATACTATTTTCTCTATACTAGTATAAATACTTTGTTTCCAACCATAACTTACAAAGAAATATAAATATAGACTTTTATTACTAAAATAATTTTTTATCATATCAACACAGACGAATAACATTGCAATAATTACCAATTATTTCATGTGAATAGAAGAAATTATTATGTATAGAATATGTTTGTTCTTGTGGAAATGATTGCTCTTGTTGATATATAAATCAATCTTCTAAGCATTGTCTCTACATTTCCACAAACAATCTGTCTTATAAAACGTACATAAAACCCACATGTACTAGTTTTCCTTTATAATGTGTTGCTTATAATTACGTAATATTTCTTCCATTATTTTGCTGATCATTGAAACTGTGATGTTATATTTCTTGAAGCCTAAGAAAAGTTTGAAGATACCAAAGGGGTAATTAGAAGCCGTAAATTGAAGAAGGACAGACAATGCAATGACCAACAGAAAAAGGACAAACAATGATATACAAAACACTGCACAGAAAACTAAAGATCCAGCAACACGACCCTCACTAATAAGCGGGGATGAACTCTGGTGCTCCGAAACGGTAATCAGTGCCTGTTCCACATATGGCATCTTTTGTGTTACTCTTGTAACCGACCCGGTGATAAGTTGTGAACGCGGAAATGACCGAATTGCGATTTTGACAAACGGAACACACCCTAGGTCATTTGTGAGACGCATTTCACATCAACTGTATTTTTTGCATATGTTGTTTGTCTTGTACATATGTTTGTATTGCGGCTTCTAAATGCACCTATATTGCTGCTAATTTTCAACACGGTGGTAAACATTTCATCTTATCGTTAAAAAAGTCATTATGAAAAAAAAAATGATAATTTACTGGTAGATTATAGAATTACTGTTTTGGGATTAGGATGAGAAAGAGACAATCATGGTCACCGAGCTTAATTTTGTATTAGGCCCTTTCTAAAGAAATGCTACTTTAACATAGCCAGATACAGGCAGTCAGATACACATCGTGTTATTTTTTAGATATCTCAAGCTCCTTATTTTAATGCAATAAAACTTTTCTGTTGATAGTGAAGTTTTATTAGAGCAGTTCAGGTTACGACAAACCCGAAACAAATGTATGGTTGACCTTGACGTTTTCTGAACTGAAATTGATGACAACGTTGCTTTGATGCCTTCATATGTCCAATTATAGTGATGAAAATCTCATTACTGTTAAACTATCTTGATTTCTTTTTATTGACAGAATGTCACATAAAAATTGTAATGAATTGTTTTTTTAAGGTGTTAAATGTATTGATTACAAAAAATATATTTTACTACGCGACCAGAATTGGCGGTAAAAACTTTCGTTTTTTTGTTTTTATTTTCGCAAAGAATCGCTTTAATAGACAGCATTCCAAACCTTATCTTAATGAATTATGCGTCCTCCGTGCACAGGAGACATTGGCCGATATAGACTATCGTATTTAGGTCCTTTGGTTTCTTCATCACAAACTCTTTTGAATTATTTGGCTTTCTAATCTTTCAACGTTGAGCGTACTGGTTGAAAACAACGCATCGTGCGCAATAAATTACATATCTACGTTTTATTACACATTTTGTTTGGCGTTTTTATTTATTTTGTGGAAATGCTCTGTCAATAATTATACCATGATATATAAATTAATGTGATTTTAGAAGAACAAAGGACAATATAAAAAATACGCCTTTAAGTTGGTGATATAAAATCTTGTTAGTAGAATTCCCCACAGTACAGGATGTAATCTGTTTAATGATCGTTGCTTATACGAGTGATAGATAATGAACAATACGGCGCAATATAGTACATCATTTGAGAAGAAACGAGTATACTGCAATTCCCTCCTGTGTTAATGTCGGTAAATATTGTTAGCAAAATTTGATAAATAAAATTGCTTAAAAGTGTTACAAATGCACTCGGGGTTTGCAACAGTATGATTCAGGTAATATATGAATACATCATCCTTCATTTATATAATACATAACACACAATTATAACCTTTAGAGATTAATACATTAATACAAACTTTCAAGGTTAAATCATAAGTTGAAAGTCGAAAAATTATTTTAAAATAACATATCAAAATAAAGGAAAAAATATCCACCAAAGAATAAATGAATCATTGTAATTATGCAAATGAACGATCTATCAATACTAATTGAACTGAATTTGATTTTCATGATCACTATTATGAACAAATTAATTCATTTTATTATCGCTATAAAAATCTTGTATTAAAATTATTTTTAATCATGCTGTGATCTGGTCTGATCAAACGGAGTATTCATCATCTGGTATTTTTTTTAATTTTTTTTTATCTTTAATTGTTTGATGGGGAGTCACTTACCGATCAAATGTTTATTTTCAAACAAACATAGCAGCAACGTTTTTGGAATAGATCTTAAATGTGGAGTGGAAATCCAATATGGCTATCAAAACAAAATATGTACACTTATTTTATTTTGACAGGTATTTATGTTATCTTCTTGCCATGATCCACGTGTTTGAGGAAATTATAGATTGCAAGAATGTTCCGTCAATGAGCTTTTGCCGACATTATGTTGGTGCGGATCGGCAATCCGTATGGCCATCGCCCATTCAGTGCAACACATGTTGATGCCAGTGGCAGGAAAAGGGAGAAATATTGAGAAAAAACCATGCTTGATGAACCCTAGCATAATAGGTAAACGTTAGACCAATTATTCATATCCATATCAGAGTATTACAGGATTCACTTACTACAAATGTTACTTTGAGATCAAGAGCATCATCATTGTTGTTAAATACTTGGTCACACAAGAGTGGTGTCATTCGATCAGTTACGTTCTTATAACATTGTATTTAGTTACTTAGAGAACTAATGACAAAATTAGGAATCAATGAAACATCTGGTTATCATACCTATTCTCTTGTCACTCTAATTAGAGATAACATTCTCGACAGTCACAAGTATATTCTTACAATCAGTGACATCGCATACCAAAAATGAGGATATAGATCCCCAACGTTGTAGTGGATAGTAAGGTAAAACGTATTTACAGTCACCATCAGTATGAATCAGATAATTAGAAAAGTCAAAAAGGTTCTGAAACAAAATCAAGACGTTAGATAATATTGTGCTTTATGTTCGAACAGATGACACATTTACATAGCAACATGAGCGATCTAAATTATATGTAGTATACAAATATAAGAAGCATTAAAGGGCCCAGGTGGTTCATTGAGTTAGGTAGTAGGATTACCTAACAACTCTTACAAACCTATCACCAATACGGCGTGGGTTCGCGCCTGGCTTTGTAAATTACAAAAAGGGTGCACTCGATTCGCAGCCGCAAGTGATAAAGTTGACCAGTTGCTTGCTCAAGGTCGGTGATTCTCTTCGGGTACTCCAGCTTCTTCCACCACTAAAACTGGTCGCCATGATATAGCTAAAATATTGCTGAAAGTGGCGTTAAAACACCCCCCTCCCCCCAAAAAGAAGCAATAACCTGAAAACAATAACTAACGAGGTATTAAAATTGTGATAAAAATATTGAATATTATCATACCCCCCCCCCCCCCCCCCGCAAACAAAGTTTGGGGGGTATATAGGAATCACCCTGTCCGTCCGTCCGTCTGTCCGTCCGTCCATGTACCTTGTAAGCGCAACTCATCCTAAACGACTTATTGGATTTTTATGAAACTTTACACATTTGTAGTACACTACCTGCAGATGGGCATGAAGGAATATGGTTGCTGTCCAAAATTTAAAAGGGAGATAATTCAACTTATACTTTCACGAAAAGGGGGGCATGTACCTTGTAAGCGCAACTCCTACTAAACTGCTTATTGAATTTTTATGAAACTTTACACAGTTGTAGTACACAACCTGCAGATGTACATGAAGGAATACCGTTGCTGTCTAAAATTTAGAAGGGGAGATAATTCAACTTATACTTTCACGAAAAGGGGGGTCGTGTACCTTGTAAGCGCAACTCCTCCTAAATGGATTATTGGAGTTTTGTAAAACTTTACACAGTTGTAGTACACTACCTGCAGATGTGCATGAAGGAATATGGTTGCTGTCCAAAATATAAAAGGGGAGATAATTCAACTTATACTTTCACGAAAAGGGGGGCATGTACCTTGTAAGCGCAACTCCTACTAAACTGCTTATTGAATTTTTATGAAACTTTACACAGTTGTAGTACACAACCTGTAGATGTGCATGAAGGAATACCGTTGCTGTCTAAAATTTAGAAGGGGAGATAATTCAACTTATACTTTCACGAAAAGGGGGGTCGTGTACCTTGTAAAAGCAACTCCTCCTAAATGGCTTATTGGAGTTTTGTGAAACTTTACACAGTTGTAGTACACTACCTGCAGATGTGCATGAAGGAATATGGTTGCTGTCCAAAATTTTAAAGGGGAGATAATTCAACTTATACGTCCGCGAAAAGGGGGGTATGTACATTGTTAGGGCAACTCCTACTAAACTGCTTATTGAATTTTTATGAAACTTTACACAGTTGTAGTACACAACCTGCAGATGTGCATGAAGGAATACCGTTGCTGTCTAAAATTTAGAAGGGGAGATAATTAACTTGCTAATATACCTGTATTCCAAAGTTTAAACATCATAAGTAGTAGGGAGTGATCAGTTTTATGCACCCCAAAAACCCGCGGCGTTGCGGCGTCCCCATATATGGGTATGCCCCGCCCATATGCCATATAAGGGCATAACCCCACCCCGGAACTGACGTCACAAAAAAATTGAAATCCATATATGGTCATTACAACCCTCTCGTTGCAGTATGACTCACAGTAAAAGAATTCTCCACACCCCGACGACCAAATATGTTTCCCCCTTCGTTGCAATATGATTCATCACATTCCACCGTCCCGAGCGCACGATGACTCAAAACGGAAGGGTGACATCCATATTAGGTCAGGACATGTGTTCACCAATCAAAAACGATCAACAGGTTAAAAAGAGAAAAATGGTTCAAAATTGATATCATCATCAATTCACATATACCCCTCCACCCTTTTTTCCCCTTCACTATTACAGATTCAATGAAAACCAAGACCTGTGTTAACCCGCACACAATCAAAAAGCATAAAAATACTGATATTCTTATTCACACCCATTTTATTTTAGATCCATGTTTTTAACACTTACAATTCTCAATGTTTGATTTAAAAAAGATTCTTAGATCCATGTCGTTCAAATAGGAAAAGTCAATTATGATTCTGATAACACGCGCTATGGTCATATGTTTTTAATTCATCAGATGATAACAAGTATTTCGATTCTTTTTAATCTACACACGGACAACAGACATATCAGATATCCATCGCACGCACTGACCATTTATCTTGACCCGAAATGATAAATACGCATATACTATAAACACATGTCAGTGTAAACCTCAACAGATAGAAGAATTGAAAACCAAGACCTGTGTTAACCCGCACACAATCAAAAAGCATAAAAATCACGGCTGGTAATCGGCACAAGCAGAACAGTTGGTTCTGCAAAGAAATTCGTGAGGATAACTTCCGGTTTTGGTGGAGAAGAGTTCATGAAGACGCTTCGCAAGGTATGTACATGTCAAAAATTGAAATTTTCTTTTTTAGTGCTCGAATATTGCAAAATCAGAGAATGCTATGCTGTGGCGAATGCTTTCACGATTAGAAACATGTCTAGTTTATTCTTGTATATGAAGTGCAACTCTCGCAAAATCAATCGTCCCACGAAAAACCTGACGAAAATTGTGACACTCTTACATTTCTAAGTTGTTCTTGACAAAGATGCAAGTTAAATTTTCAATATTTTTTAATCATGGGTGTCTAAATGTAATTGGGGATCAATTCCGATTCGTCAAAAGTAAATTGAAGTCTAGATAAATCTACAAACTGTCAATTTTCTCGTGTTCCTGCTTGAGGAGATCGGTTCTGATAGAGCACATTGCGAATGCATGAGGAGATTTGCTAGTTTTGTTAATTGTTTTCTGCAAAATTGATAAATTGACACTTTTAAGCACAAAACTGATACATACTCTAATCAAAATAAACTATTCTCTGTCAACTTTCAGGAGATGCCAGGATTCAAGGGAAAGAGGAAAAGGGGACTGACATTGACTCTTTACAAAAAACCATTTCGATATAGATTGCCTGTAAGGAAACGAACAAAAACAAGTAGCAGTACGCCAAATTTAAAATCCCCATCAATCGAGACACTAAGTTTATTAAAAAAATCTCTTTCAATTTCAAAATATTTATATCCTTTCAAACGGGTTTCCACATCTACTCGGCGCAATCTTTTTACTAAAGATGACGGAAACTTCACCGCAGATCTACACAAGTTATAATATTACATGATTTCAGCACTTACATGGGTCTAACGTAAATAAACACTCACTCAGTGCTAGTAGTCATGAATAAATTAAACACAAGATGTCAATTAAACTGTGGATATATCCTTAAAATCGGTAAAGTGTGTACACATAACACACTACATAATAGAAAAACAAACCACAAATTAATATTATTCTCAACCGTATGATATTTAATCTAGAGTGTATCATTTGTATTAGAAATTATAAAGATATGATTCACATTAAGTTTAATTATTCTTGATTATAAGTATTATATATATACCATGGATCTTACGAATTAACCTATTTAAACCAACGAATCCGAAAGATGAGTTGGTTTAAATAAGTCCATGAGTAAGATCCATGGTATATATGGTTTGTAACAGAAATGAAATGATTGACAGATCTATGACGTCAATATCATGGAATAACAGATCATATACCGTCAAAATCATGGAAAACAGACCTATGACGTCAAAATCATGGAATAACATCAAGATCTTCATGTTAGACCATGCTTTGTAAAAGTTCACTAATTTCAAGTTGATAATTGCATAAAAACATCAAAGGAAAAATGCGTATTTATGTTACAAAATTATCTTAGTGGATTTTAAATTTTTTCCAATGTAAGGGAAGTTAATCTTGTGTATCCTATACACAATGGAAGTTGTCACAAACAACAAATGATCAATAATGACAAGCTAAATCATGGGAAACCGCAGTTACAGTTGTGAATTGATTCCTTAAATGAAATGTTTCTTTCTAGGTGGACAGCCCATGAACAATGAAATATTACTTTTATGCTTTTAAAAACCCGACGGGAAGAAGGGCATCAGTTCGTGAATTTATTACCAGACAGACATGCAAAATTTGTGATTATACAGTGGATTACATGTATCGTACCAAAACTATCAAATCTCCTCATGCATTCGCAATGTGCTCTATCAGAACCGATCTCCTCAAGCAGGAAAACGAGAAAATTGACAGTTTGTAGATTTATCTAGACTTCAATTTACTTCTGACGAATCGGAATTGATCCCTGATTACATTTAGACTCCCATGATGAAAAAATATTGAAAATTTAACTTGCATCTTTGTCAAGAACAACTTAGAAATGTAAGAGTGTCACAATTTTCGTCATGTTTTTCGTGGGACGATTGATTTTGCGAGAGTTACACTTCATATACAAGAATAAACTAGACATGTTTCTAATCGTGAAAGCATTCGCCACAGCATAGCATTCTCTGATTTTGCAATATTCGAGCAGTAAAAAAAGAAAAGTTCAATTTTTGACATGTACATACCTTGCGAAGCGTCTTCGTGAACTCTCCTCCACCAAAACCGGAAGTTATCCTCACGAATTTCTTTGCAGAACCAACTGTTCTGCTTGTGCCGATTACCAGCCGTGAAATACTGATAATTTTATTCACACCCATTTTATATTTGATCCATGTTTTTAACCCTTACAATTCTCAATATTTGATTTAAAAAAGACGCTTAGCGTAAGATGTTTTTATTGATAAATGTCTTTAATTGTGTGTTAATTAATGATTATATACTATGAGTAATAATTACTTTTTAGAATAATAACGCGTAAAAACAGAGCTTGACCTTAGAAAACCTTCTGACTTCTGATAAGGCTATACGTTTCAACATCGTCTGCATTGAGGATTAAATTTCAATTGATCTGACCTCCAGGAACTCCTTGATTTGTTATGTGTTACTGATAAACCACTCGAGTTAAATAATTCCATGAATGTGTCTGTAGCAAAACAAAAAAAATGATACACACGACCTTTCTTTAATTGTTATCGAAGGCTATATAGCGATGATTAACTCGACTGATAAGATCTCCACGCGTGTTTCATGTAGTATGTGGTGGTTTTTATTGTGCTTAGTCGATGTTACCGAATTACGACATAAATTGGTATGTCTCTTTGATGTTTCTCGATAGTGGAAATCTGACGTTTGTGTTTTCAAAGGGAAGTCATTCTGTTGCGGATTGAGAGTTTGTAAACCAAGGGAAATAACTTTATTCGGTGTGCATGTTCGATGGGGAGGGGGAGATAACTCAATGTGTATGTTCAAAGGGAAGCAATTTCCAGTAGGGTTAAACGTATTCAAAAGGAAGTAACTCTGCGCATAACACAACGACACGATTTCGTTCGTATCATTTATTACGTATAATACATTCTATAATCAAGACACGGCAATGCTCGACAATATCCTATAGTCGTTTTAACACGATTTCTTCCGTTTATTAAGTACAATACATTCTATAACGGGGACATTTACAATGCACGACAAAATACAATTTTAACAGTTCGATTGCTTATCAAGTTCAATACATTCTACCATAACGACAATGCATGACAATATACAATGTTAACAGTCAGATCTTAAAATTTTGTCCTCGTTTCCTTTTAAATCAACGGTGGAAAAGTCTTTCGCTATGTCCGGCAGCTCCATTCCTCGATGTCTCCGTTTGAAGTAGTACAGGCAATACAGTCCGCAAGTGTCGGTGTCGTCGGGTTGGATTCGAGACGAACAGTAGTAGTATTGCGGTCCGTTGACGATCAGGACGTTGGCGAAACGAAAAATTCGGCGGGGCCCACGAGAGGAAAGTGAAACGCCACCCAGTGACTTCCGACACGGTCGCACGTGTCCGTATTGACGATGAACGTGCGGGGCCTGACACCCACGTGAGCTGGTAACTCGTCGGCGCAGCACACGGTCGCGGGATAGCCCTTTAAACAGCTCTCTATCTGGAGATTGGTCATCCCAGTCTCCACTTTTCTTCTCTTGGGTGGACGCTCTCCGCCTTCCATGTCTTTTTCTCCACGGGCTAGCGGGTCCTCGTCTTTCTACTTTCTGCGGAAATGGACGAGACAAAACACGTAATCGTCTTTAAAACGGCATATTTCGAGGTTGTCGTCTCTCATGGATATTTCGATGTGTTGACATATGGCACCTCTCAGTCGGTGATAGATCGGGTTCTCGAAAGTAACGTCGGTAACATCTTCGTTCAAGACACTCAACGATTGGAGAACGGGAATGTACGATTCCCTGACGTAGGAATTCTCCACAAAATCACAGCACACGTAGATCCTTCGCGTGGGTGTGGTCAACTAGGAGACGAACGTAACCTCCAGAAGCGCGCATTCCCACGTTCCGTCCAAGACGTAAGGGTTTGGAAAATAGACTCGAAATCGTCCTCCTGCGTTATCGTTAAATATGTTCAGTGAATCTTCGCTATTGGCAAATACATAAAACTGCTCCATCGTTCTCGACTTTTTATTTGGTCATCGCCCTCTTATAGGAATAAAGTTTATAAGAAGCGGTACTCGTCGCTCTCTCTTATTTATAAGAGGAAGACTTTACCTTCGATAATTGGTCATCATGTTTTGCGTCAGTTGTGACAAGATCTTCTCGAGGAGGGACGCCATACTTAGACATTTTCGAAACAAACACGGAACCAGTCAACCGTATCCACAGAATCATCGTGCGTATCCACCACCACCACCACCACCTCCGCCACCACCATCATCATCACCACCACCACCGCCGCCGCCAATGAAGTGGAGAACGGGTTTCGTTTCCGACATCCGTTCACGACAAACATTACGGGGCCGACCGGCTGTGGAAAGACGTATTTCGTTAAAACGCTGCTACAAAACGGTCGGACCAAGATGGCGCCATCGCCGCAGAGAATCGTCTGGTTGTACAAGAGATGGCAACCCCTCTACGATGAGATAAGTAGGACGGTGGTTCCTCGGGTGGAATTCCTCAGAGGCATCCCGATTTACTTGGACTGTGATCACTACTTCGATCCCCGAATACGAAACGTGATAATCTTGGACGACCTGATGTCGATCGCGGCCAAGGACCCGAGAATCAACGATCTCTTTACCGAGAGAAGTCATCACCGAAACTTGACGGTAATCGCTCTGAACCAAAACCTGTTTTTCGGAAAAGACCCCACCCAGAGGAGAAACTGTCATTACCTAGTACTCTTCAAGAATCCGATAGATCGACAACCCATCGCGACGCTCGGAAGACAGATGTACCCCGGACGGGCCCACGACTTTTTACAGAAATTCGAAGAAGTCACGAAGGAACCCTACTCGTACCTGATCGTGGATCTGAAACCCGAAACCCATGAATGGAGGAAATTATGTACCAACGTCTTCGAGAAAGAAGCATCGGACGACATGCAGACCGATCGAACGATCCCAGTAGAAGACATCGATTCAGACCAAATGGATACGCTAGAAGACGATATACTTTAAGATCAAATGAACACGTCTGATGAAGACATGCAATCCGATTGGATGAATCGGATTAACTCGCTAGAAGAGGACCCCCTAGCCCGTGGAGACGAAGACATCGAAGGCGGAGGGCGTCCACCCAAGGGAAGAAAAGTGGAGACTGGGATGACCAATCTCCAGATAGAAATCTGTTTAAAGGGCTATCTCGCGACCGTGTGCTGCGCCGACGAGCTACCAGCTCACGTGGGAGTCAGGCCCCGCACGTTCATCGTCAATACGGACACGTGCGACCGTGGCGGAAGTCACTGGGTGGCGTTTCACTTTTCCCTCGTGGGACCCGCCGAATTTTTCGATTCGCTGGGAAACGCATCGGAAACGTGTCACCGCCGTTTCACCAATCATGGTGGTGGTGGTGGTGGTGGTGGATACGCACGATGATTCTGTGGATACGGTTGACTGGTTCCGTGTTTGAATCGAAAATGTCTAAGCATGACGTCTCTCCTCGAGAAGATCTTGTCACAACTGACGCAAAACATGATGACCAATTATCGAAGGTAAAGTCTTCCTCTTATAAATAAGAGAGAGCGACGAGTACCGCTTCTTATAAACTTTATTCCTATAAGAGGGCGATGACCAAATAAAAAAACGAGAACGATGGAGCAGTTTTACGTATTTGCCAATAGCGAAGATTCACTGAACATATTTAACGATAACGCAGGAGGACGATTTCGAGTCTATTTTCCAAACCCTTACGTCTTGGACGGAACGTGGGAATGCGCGCTTCTGGAGGTTACGTTCGTCCCCTAGTTGACCACACCCACGCGAAGGATCTACGTGTGCTGTGATCTTGTGGAGAATTCCTACGTCAGGGAATCGTACATTCCCGTTCTCCAATCGTTGAGTGTCTTGAACGAAGATGTTACCGACGTCACTTTCGAGAACCCGATCTATCACCGACTGAGAGGTGCCATATGTCAACACATCGAAATATCCATGAGAGACGACAACCTCGAAATATGCCATTTTAAAGACGATCACGTGTTTGTCTCGTCCATTTCCGCAGAAAGTGGAAATACGAGGACCCGCTAGCCCGTGGAGACGAAGACATGGAAGGCGGAGAGCGTCCACCCAAGAGAAGAAAAGTGGAGACTGGGATGACCAATCTCCAGATAGAGAGCTGTTAAAAGGGCTATCCCGCGACCGTGTGCTGCGCCGACGAGTTACCAACCCACGTGGGAGTCAGGCCCCGCACGTTCATCGTCAATACGGACACGTGCGACCGTGTCGGAAGTCACTGGGTGGCGTTTCACTTTCCTCTCGTGGGCCCCGCCGAATTTTTCGATTCGCTGGGAAACGCAGCGGAAACGTATCATCGCCGTTTCGCCAACGTCCTGATCGTCAACGGACCGCAATACTACTACTGTTCGTCTCGAATCCAACCCGACGACACCGACACTTGCGAACTGTATTGTCTGTACTACTTCAAACGGAGACATCGAGGAATGGAGCTGCCGGACATAGCGAAAGACTTTTCCACCGTTGATTTAAAAGGAAACGAGGACAAAATTTTAAGATCTGACTGTTAACATTGTATATTGTCATGCATTGTCGTTATGGTAGAATGTATTGAACTTGATAAGCAATCGAACTGTTAAAATTGTATTTTGTCGTGCATTGTAAATGTCCCCGTTATAGAATGTATTGTACTTAATAAACGGAAATCGTGTTAAAACGACTATAGGATATTGTCGAGCATTGCCGTGTCTTAATTATAGAATGTATTATACGTAATAAATGATACGAACGAAATCGTGTCGTTGTGTTATGCGCACAGTTACTTCCTTTTGAATACGTTTAACCCTACTGGAAATTGCTTCCCTTTGAACATACACATTGAGTTATCTCCCCCTCCCCATCGAACATGCACACCGAATAAAGTTATTTCCCTTGGTTTACAAACTCTCAATCCGCAACAGAATGACTTCCCTTTGAAAACACAAACGTCAGATTTCCACTATCGAGAAACATCAAAGAGACATACCAATTTATGTCGTAATTCGGTAACATTGACTAAACACAATAAAAACCACCACATACTACATGAAACACGCGTGGAGATCTTATCAGTCGAGTTAATCATCGCTATATAGCCTTCGATAACAATTAAAGAAAGGTCGTGTGTATCATTTTTTTTGTTTTGCTACAGACACATTCATGGAATTATTTAACTCGAGTGGTTTATCAGTAACACATAACAAATCAAGGAGTTCCTGGAGGTCAGATCAATTGAAATTTAATCCTCAATGCAGACGATGTTAAAACGTATAGCCTTATCAGAAGTCAGAAAGTTTTCTAAGGTCAAGCTCTGTTTTTACGCGTTATTATTCTAAAAAGTATTTATTACTCATAGTATATATAATCATTAATTAACACACAATTAAAGACATTTATCAATAAAAACATCTTACGCTAAGCGTCTTTTTTAAATCAAACATTGAGAATTGTAAGGGTTAAAAACATGGATCAAATATAAAATGCGTGTGAATAAACATATCAGTATTTTTATGCTTTTTGATTGTGTGCGGGTTAACACAGGTCTTGGTTTTCATTGAATCTGTAATAGTGAAGGCAAAAAAAAAAATATGTGAATTGATGATGATATCAATCTTGAACCATTTTTCTCTTTTTGACCTGTTGATCGTTTTTGATTGGTGAACACATGTCCTGACCTAATATGGATGTCACCCTTCCATTTTGAGTCATCGTGCGCTCGGGACGGTGGAATGTGATGAATCATATTGCAACGAATGGGGAACCATATTTGGTCGTCGAGTTGCGGGGAATTCTTTTACCATGAGTCATATTGCGACGAGAGGGTTGTCATGACCATATATGGATTTCAAATTTTTTGTGACATCAGTTCGGGTGTGGGGTTACGCCCTTATATGGCATATGGGCGGGGTATACATATATATGGGGACGCCGCAACGCTGCGGGTTTTTGGGGTGCATAAAACTGATCACTCCCTACTACTATCATAGTATTGCAAGCGGTAGGGGGGGGGGGGGGTATCACTCAGTGAGGTCACTCACAGTTCTAGTTATGTATCTATCTTCTTTTCTGATAAAAAGTTTTTCAGTTACAGTGGTATACAAACAAAATCAAAAAAACAATACAAAATAAAGTACAAAACAAAATACACAATAAGATATAATATACAAATATACAACAAGAAAAAAGGAAATGATTTTTTTTTTAAATCATTAGCCTTAATGACACATGTTATCTTATATGTCTTACAAATGTAACTAAATTGTATCATTTTTAAGATTTCTTACAAATGTACTAAATTGTATCATTTTTAAGATTTTTTTCGCTTCAGTCATTAATTGCTTAAACGATGAAATATTTAAATTTTAATAATATTTTCTATATAGACATACTTTAAATTTTCAACGATCAGGCATAAAATTGCATTTTAATAAGTAATATAATTCTTTTTCAAGAACATGTGAATCGCATATATTACGAATTCTGTTTTCCCTTTTGATATTATACCAGCGTCCACATTCAATAGTTAGCTTATGATTGGTAAAAATACCTCTAAGCTAGAGTGGTGTATTCTCAAATTCTAGTTTATCATTTTAAAGGCATACAGGCTGTCAGAATTGATTTTTTTTATATTAAAAGTTGCCAATATTCGATGTTTTATACTAATTGCAGCTGAAATTTTTCACGATATCATACGTAAATAGCCTAGAACGAAGGAAATCCGTCGCTGTTTGATTTTCCTGCATCCAGTAAAGTATCAATGTTTACCCGAGCAACATTCATACGACCTGACAGTGAACTCATTCGGGAAAGCGTTTGCGCATGTGCGAAATTGTTTGTTGATGAAGAAAATGTGCACATGGTACAAATCGAATAGTGGAAGAGCAAAAACATTGACGGATTCTACACGAAAACAACACAAAAATGAGGATTCAGCAAGCTTTGTGTAAAAATTAAAAAAAGATGCTATACCGACCTACTCCAGTTTTCAACACGTAAGCATAATTTAGTATCTTTTTTTCGGCCGAATCGTATTATAATTGGCATCGTAGTTTTTTATATATTCTTTTTTTTTCAGGAGGAAACGCTAGGTGATATCTCTTTTAAATTAGAGACTAAAATAATGAACTTCATGTCTGTTTTTTTCTAAAAAAAGATATAATCAAGCCAACTCAAGTGTTGTCAATAATATGCAATACAATTTGTTTACAATTTTCCCTTTATCGGACCCCTTTGCAGAGCTTGGATTTGTTTTTAATGATTTCATCACGTATTTTTGATTTTAAGTGTCATTCTTACCAAATACCATTATATGATATTAACTGATTACCCCGGGATCCAATTTCATAGATATATTTCTTAAATTATATCAATTCTAACGAATTTACATCCAACATGCTTACTCGGTTATCTATAGCAGTTATCAGTCTTCGGCAAACTTCGGAACAGCAGCCGACTTATAATTAGGTCGTGTTAATGGCGATTGCACCAACATACATTCGAATTCTTTTCACTAATTACGACATTATAACATATTTTTTAAACTTGGCTTCTTGTTCAGAACATTTTATTAGTATAAAACATCGAATATTGGCAACTTTTAATATAAACAAAAAAGTTCATTTCTGACAGCCTGTATGCCTTTAAAGTCGGTAATCTGTTTTGAACCATTTTTGCTGAAATTGATATGGGAGTGAAGTTTGAATAACAAATTTATGACTTATCACCGAGTTTGTAACTATAAGGGTAATAACAAAATTACCGAACTCCGAACAATCTTACAAAGGGAAAGTCAAAACTCATAATTATATAAACAGACAAAATCAGTCAACAACCGGAAAACTGTGAAAACCGTAATGACCCTGACTTGGTACAGGCATTTCTAAAGAAATGGTGGGTTGAATCAGATTTTAAAGCGCCAAACACGACGAGTGCCACTAATAGAACAGGAACTGCTTACCCTTTCGGAACACATGAGTTCACCCCCGGTTTTAGTGGGGTTCGTGTTACTCGATCTTATGTGTTATGTGTATGTTTTGATGATCGTTGTTTGTCCTTTTGTACTTTTTCTATTGGCCATTGTGTTGTCCGTTCTTCTTCGATATACGGATTCTGATTACACCTTTGATATCTTCAATCTTATTAATATATGACAAGACCGCAATCATTTGTTCAAATTGATTTATCCAGCAAAAATTGCATGTGGTTCCCATCGACAATTTAAGAAGTAATTTGTACAATATTGATGATAATTTTGTCTTCTAATGTAATACATGATGATTCTTGCGTTAGGACATGTTAAATTACAAGTTTTGCCCTTTTTCATTCGACCATTTAGTATAAAAAAGTTGCTATTTTAGCAAAGATCAAGTAAATAGTTACGATATCGATTTTTATCGTTATCAATACTATTTCGTCTCCCCCGAGACATTTTGTACATTTCTAAATTACATACTTCATTTTCAGTTACACTTCTTAAATCATCATTTAGGAAAATATATAATCATTTTCGTTGACCGTGCGAGCATTAAAGTCTCCAAGGAAATAAAAAAATTCTATATTCCAAGTAAAAAAAATCATTTTTAATTTGGCTTTATGCAGCTGATGTTCATTAAAAAAATATCTCGTTCACTCTTATCCAATGTCAAGTTTTAAATCTTTATATATTTATTACCTCTTTATTTTGTAGTGTACGTGTATAGTTCTATCATATAGATCATCAAGCATATACAAATACAATCATTGATGTCTTTTTTCTGTATTTTAGTAAGGATACTTGCCTATACTAAGATATATATCAAAAATAATATAACGTTGTTTTTAGATTTAAATAATGTTAATAAATACGGATGAAAGTAAAGAGAGTTCTATTTGAAGTTGTCATGGTTATGGGATATCGTAGTATAAATTCGTAATTGTTATGCAACTGTCATTATTTGGTAGAAAAAACATTTGATTGGTCCTAAGCTAGCTAAATAAAAAATGACGGTTTTTTTGCGTAAGTGGAGGGACAGTATATATAAAAGAAAGATGTTTCCCGATGCTTTCTTACTAATGTTGTCTTAGCCTAAATACATATATATAAGAAATGTAGTTAATAGATTTGGCTTAGGGAATTGTTAGTTCGGTATCAAAATGCATCTTGTATCTAATTAATTTGGCTCACAGGTTGTCTGGATTGTTTGTGTATACAGGACAACAGTCAAATACAATATTGTACAGCTTACAGAAATTAACATATCTTATTACTTATTATTAGCAATGAATGTCCTGCCCCTGGCATAAAATGTAGTGTGCATATGGATTCATAAATCTTCTGAAGTTTACCCTTACAATGCACTTCAATAAAATAAAATAAGTTTATAATAAAAACCACACTAGTCTTTCAATAAAAATAAATTGTAGATATCTAATCTAGTGACACGACAGGTGTGTTGAATAATCGTCACTCAAAGTAAACTGATTCAAAAGACAAATAATACAACAATCTGGGAGCAACAATACGAGGGGCCTAAAATAGGGTAGCGAATATCGGCTAAGGTCACCCATGCATGAGAGAGGACGCATAATCCATTTAGATAAGGCTTAGAATACTGTATATAAAAGTGATTCTTTGCGGAAACAAAAACAAAGAAAAAACAATTCTAGCACAAATTCTCGCCGCTTAGTAAAATATACTTTTGCAATCAATACAATTAGCAACAGCATAAAAGAAAATGCATTATAGAATATATAGAGTTACCTTGGCATTAATAATAATTACGATATTTAGGACCTGCAAATTTCAAGTATAAATATATCTAATAAACCATGCAGTGCCGATGCACAAACTACTGGGTGGATGATACCCCGGGGACTGACAGTCCAATAGCAGAGATATCGACACAGTGAAAGTATAGAAAAACACAGAGATCTAATATAGTGCCCTTCTGGAATCACATTCATTTGGTGTAAAAAGATTGGAAAGCCAGAAAATGTAAAAGGTTAGGGGCAATAAATCCAACGGGATAGTCAAACTCACCTACGGTTACCTTTACCTGAGGGAGATGAAACTTACCTATAGTCAAACTCACCTACGGTTACCTTTACCTGAGGGAGATGAAACTTACTTATAGTCAAACTCACCTACAGTTACCTTTACCTGAGGGAGATGAAACTTACTTATAGTCAAACTCACCTACGGTTACCTTTACCTGAGGGAGATGAAACTTACTTATAGTCAAACTCACCTACGGTTACCTTTACCTGAGGGAGATGAAACTTACTTATAGTCAAACTCACCTACGGTTACCTTTACCTGAGGGAGATGAAATTTACTTATAGTCAAACTCACCTACGGTTACCTTTACCTGAGGGAGATGAAACTTACTTATAGTCAAACTCATCTACGGTTACCTTTACCTGAGGGAGATGAAACTTACCTATAGTCAAACTCACCTACGGTTACCTTTACCTGAGGGAGATGAAACTTACTTATAGTCAAACTCATCTACGGTTACCTTTACCTGAGGGAGATGAAACTTACTTATAGTCAAACTCACCTACGGTTACCTTTACCTGAGGGAGATGAAACTTACTTATAGTCAAACTCACCTACGGTTACCTTTACCTGAGGGAGATGAAACTTACTTTTAGTGATGTTTATGCAGGAATAATATATTTCAAAGATGAATATATCTAATAAATAAAGTATGTCAGTACAGAAACACTGACTACTAGGCTGATGATACCCTCGGGGACTAATAGTTTGCCGGCAGAGGCATGGCAAAATGATAAATCTGTGGGATGAATGTAACTCGTGACAATATAAAATAGACATAGAATGACTAAAGCACATGAAAAAATAACATATAACATGAATGGAACTCATGTCAAATAAACATCTATATAATGAATGGAATTCATGTCAAATAATCATCTACATAATGAATGGAAATAAAAGTTAGAGAATACCGAAGTGGCAATCAAAAATGGACAATTCAGAGAAACTGGCAACATAGGGTACACAAGATGAAGAGAAACAAAACAAACACAATATGTGTTGGACACCACTATACACAAACAAACACAAATAACGTAAATAAGACAACAACTGCAGGTAAAAACAAACTGTGTTTATGTGGATATCGTGCTGGACATCACAACACGGGACTCAGAACGTAAAGACACACAGTAGGATAACACACAAAACTAAAAAGATGAAAGGAATTCATGTCAAATAACCATCTACTTACGCATAGCAAAATAATATATAATGAATGGAACGAATAGAAACATATTCTACGGAAGTAGAGTTTGAAGATACCAAAGGGGTAATCAGAATCCGTATATCGAAGAAGGACAGACAATACAATGGCCGAAAGAAAAAGTACAAAATGACAAACAATGATCTACAAAACATACACATTAAACTAAAGATCGAGTAACACGAGCCCCACTAAAAACCGGGGGTAAATGCTCCATTGTTTAATGATTCATGTACATCTTATTTACTTACTTGTGTTCATATAAACATTGTATTCTCTATTTTATTTTGTATCATGTGACATCTCTGATGATCCATTGATATTGAAGACAATTACCATTATAGTACGAAATTCAGTCGGACAATTATTTGCAATAACGTTTAATACGTTTATAATGAAGGCAATTATTTTCGTCTGGTAAGAATTATGCTTAAGAAGAAAATATTGTAATAAAAAAGTATATATCAAATATAGTGCGTTTTTGTAATAACCGTCATCAGGTCAAGATCAAAGGAATAGAAAGTCAAATAATTTAAAAGTGTTTGGGATGATTAAAACCAAAGGGCCTAAACAGGATAACCACAATCAGTCACCATGCCTTAGAGAGGAGAACCCTAGTTTGGATAAAAATTACATTCTTAGAAACTGTGAATTTCAATAATAAATATATCTAATCAACTAACTTAATCTGTCTCAATGACAATGCATTTGCTTTTTCTTTTTGTTTTTGCAATCCTATACAAAGTCGTCATACTCATTTTAATGAAAACGTAGATATGTATTATAGAGACGAATGTTGCTATAAGTTATATATCAGAAAACCACAAATATTAAATCACGCATCAAGTAGATATGTATTATAGAGACGAATGTTGCTACAAGTTATATATCAGAAAACCACAGATATTAAATCCCGCATCAAGTAGATATGTATTATAGAGACGAATGTTACTACAAGTTATATATCAGAAAACCACAGATATTAAATCACGCATCAAGTAGATATGTATTATAGAGACGAATGTTGCTACAAGTTATATATCAGAAAACCACAGATATTAAATCACGCATCAAGTAGATATGTATTATAGAGACGAATGTTACTACAAGTTATATATCAGAAAACCACAGATATTAAATCACGCATCAAGTAGATATGTATTATAGAGACGAATGTTGCTACAAGTTATATATCAGAAAACCACAGATATTAAATCACGCATCAAGTAGATATGTATTATAGAGACGAATGTTACTACAAGTTATATATCAGAAAACCACAGATATTAAATCACGCATCAAGTAGATATGTATTATAGAGACGAATGTTGCTACAAGTTATATATCAGAAAAACACAGATATTAAATCACGCATCAAGTAGATATGTATTATAGAGACGAATGTTACTACAAGTTATATATCAGAAAACCACAGATATTAAATCACGCATCAAGTAGATATGTATTATAGAGACGAATGTTGCTACAAGTTATATATCAGAAAACCACAGATATTAAATCACTCATCAAGTAGATATGTATTATAGAGACGAATGTTGCTACAAGTTATATATCAGAAAACCACAGATATTAAATCACGCATCAAGTAGATATGTATTATAGAGACGAATGTTACTACAAGTTATATATCAGAAAACCACAGATATTAAATCACGCATCAAGTAGATATGTATTATAGAGACGAATGTTACTACAAGTTATATATCAGAAAACCACAGATATTAAATCACGCATCAAGTAGATATGTATTATAGAGACGAATGTTGCTACAAGTTATATATCAGAAAACCACAGATATTAAATCACTCATCAAGTAGATATGTATTATAGAGACGAATGTTGCTACAAGTTATATATCAGAAAACCACAAATATTAAATCACGCATCAAGTAGATATGTATTATAGAGACGAATGTTGCTACAAGTTATATATCAGAAAACTACAGATATTAAATCCCGCATCAAGTAGATATGTATTATAGAGACGAATGTTGCTACAAGTTATATATCAGAAAACCACAGATATTAAATCACGCATCAAGTAGATATGTATTATAGAGACGAATGTTGCTACAAGTTATATATCAGAAAACCACAGATATTAAATCACGCATCAAGTAGATATGTATTATAGAGACGAATGTTGCTACAAGTTATATATCAGAAAACCACAGATATTAAATCACGCATCAAGTAGATATGTATTATAGAGACGAATGTTGCTACAAGTTATATATCAGAAAACCACAAATATTAAATCACGCATCAAGTAGATATGTATTATAGAGACGAATGTTACTACAAGTTATATATCAGAAAACTACAGATATTAAATCACGCATCAAGTAGATATGTATTATAGAGACGAATGTTGCTACAAGTTATATATCAGAAAACCACAGATATTAAATCACTCATCAAGTAGATATGTATTATAGAGACGAATGTTGCTACAAGTTATATATCAGAAAACCACAAATATTAAATCACGCATCAAGTAGATATGTATTATAGAGACGAATGTTGCTACAAGTTATATATCAGAAAACTACAGATATTAAATCCCGCATCAAGTAGATATGTATTATAGAGACGAATGTTGCTACAAGTTATATATCAGAAAACCACAGATATTAAATCACGCATCAAGTAGATATGTATTATAGAGACGAATGTTGCTACAAGTTATATATCAGAAAACCACAGATATTAAATCACGCATCAAGTAGATATGTATTATAGAGACGAATGTTGCTACAAGTTATATATCAGAAAACCACAGATATTAAATCACGCATCAAGTAGATATGTATTATAGAGACGAATGTTGCTACAAGTTATATATCAGAAAACCACAAATATTAAATCACGCATCAAGTAGATATGTATTATAGAGACGAATGTTACTACAAGTTATATATCAGAAAACTACAGATATTAAATCACGCATCAAGTAGATATGTATTATAGAGACGAATGTTACTACAAGTTATATATCAGAAAACCACAGATATTAAATCACGCATCAAGTAGATATGTATTATAGAGACGAATGTTGCTACAAGTTATATATCAGAAAACCACAGATATTAAATCACGCATCAAGTAGATATGTATTATAGAGACGAATGTTGCTACAAGTTATATATCAGAAAACCACAGATATTAAATCACTCATCAAGTAGATATGTATTATAGAGACGAATGTTGCTACAAGTTATATATCAGAAAACCACAGATATTAAATCACGCATCAAGTAGATATGTATTATAGAGACGAATGTTGCTACAAGTTATATATCAGAAAACCACAGATATTAAATCACTCATCAAGTAGATATGTATTATAGAGACGAATGTTGCTACAAGTTATATATCAGAAAACCACAGATATTAAATCACGCATCAAGTAGATATGTATTATAGAGACGAATGTTGCTACAAGTTATATATCAGAAAACTACAAATATTAAATCACGCATCAAGTAGAAACACAGCAGCATAAAAGCAAAATCGATACCCTTAGTATACATATATATGATTTAATAATTACACTGCAATGAAGGATGGAGGGGTTAAACTAGTTTTATTGATCCAAACCTCTCCTCTCAGTGAAATGAGGAGGTCGTTCAAGTGTCTACCACATGTGAGTAAAATACCAACCCTTATATAGAGGCTGGGTGGACAGTGTCGTTATAGATAGGGAGTGGCGTGAAATACCAACCCTTATATAGAGGCTGGGTGGACAATGTCGTTATAGATAGGGAATGGCGTAAAATACCAATCCTTATATAGAAGCTGGGTGGAGAGTGTCGTTATAGCTGGGTGGACAATGTCGTTATAGATAGGGAGTGGCGTAAAATACCAACCCTTATATATAACTGGGTGGACAGTGGTTATAGCTAGGGAGTGGCGTAAAATACCAACCCTTATATAGAGGTTGGGTGGACAGTGTCGCTATAGCTGGGTCGACAGTGTGTTTATAGATAGGGAGTGGCGTAAAATACCAACCCTTATAAATAGCTGGGTGGACAGTGTGGTTATAGATAGGGAGTGGCGTAAAACACCAACCCTTATATAGAGGCTGGGTGGACAGTGTCGTTATAGCTGGGTGGACAGTGTCGTTATAGATAGGGAATGGCGTAAAATGCCAACCCTTATATAGAGGCTGGGTGGACAGTGTCGTTATAGATTGAAATACCAACACTTATATATAGCTGGGTGCACAGTGTCGTTATAGATTTGGAGTGGCGTAAAATACCAACCCTTATATAGAGACTGGGTGGACAGTGTTGTTATAGCTGGGTGGACAGTGTGGCTATAGATAGGGAGTGGCGTAAAATACCAACCCTTATATAGAGGCTGGGTGGACAGTGTCGATATAGATTGAAATACCAACCCTTATACAGAGGCTGGGTGGACAGTGTCGTCATAGATTGAAATACCAACCCTTATATAGAGACTATGTGGACAGTGTCGTTATAGATTGAAATAACAACCCTTATGTAGAGGCTGGGTGGACAGAGTCGTCATAGATTGAAATACCAACCCTTATATAGAGGCTGGGTGGACAGTGTCGTTATAGATTGAAATACCAACCCTTATATAGAGACTGGGTGGACAGTATCGTTATAGATTGAAATAACAACCCTTATGTAGAGGCTGGGTGGACAGTGTCGTTATAGATTGAAATACCAACCCTTATGTAGAGGCTGGGTGGACAGTGTCGTCATAGATTGAAATACCACCCTTTATATAGAGGCTGGGAGGACAGTGTCGTTATAGATTGAAATACCAACCCTTATATAGAGACTGGGTGGACAGTGTCGTCATAGATTGAAATACCAACCCTTGTATAGAGGCTGGGAGGACAGTGTCGTAATAGATTGAAATACCAACCCTTATATAGAAACTGGGTGGACAGTGTCGTCATAGATTGAAATACCAACCCTTATATAGAGACTGGGTGGACAGTGTCGTTATAGATTGAAATACCAACCCTTATATAGAGACTGGGTGGACAGTGTCGTCATAGATTGAAATACCAACCCTTATACAGAGACTGGGTGGACAGTGTCGTTATAGATTGAAATACCAACCCTTATATAGAGACTGGGTGGACAGTGTCGTTATAGATTGAAATACCAACCCTTATATAGAGACTGGGTGGACAGTGTCGTTATATATTGAAATACCAACCCTTATATAGAGGCTGGGTGGACAGTGTCGATATAGATTGAAATACCAACCCTTATATAGAGGCTGAGTGGACAGTATCGATATAGATTGAAATACCAACCCTTATATAGAGGCTGGGTGGACAGTGGCGTTATAGATTGGAATACCAACCTTTATATAGAGGCTGGGAGGACAGTGTCGTTATAGATTGAAATACCAACCCTTATATAGAGGCTGGGTGGACAGTGTCGTCATAGATTGAAATACCAACCCTTATATAGAGGCTGGGTGGACAGTGTCGTTATAGATTGAAATACCAACCCTTATATAGAGGCTGGGTGGACAGTGTCGTTATAGATTGAAATACCAACCTTTTTATAGAGGCTGGGTGGACAGTGTCCTTATAGATTGGGTGTGGCGTAAAATACCAACCCTTATATAGAGGCTGGGTGGACAGTGTCGTTATAGATTGGGAGTGGCGTAAAATACCAACCTTTATATATAGCTGGGTGGACAGTGTCGCTATAGATTGGGAGTGGCGTAAAATACCAACCCTTATATATAGTTGGGTGGACAGTGTCGTTATAGATTGGGAGTGGCGTAAAATCCCAACCCTTATATATAGCTGGGTGGACAGTGTCGTTACAGATTGGGAGTGGCGTAAAATACCAACCTTTATATATAGCTGGGTGGACAGTGTCGTTATAGATTGGGAGTGGCGTGAAATACCAACCATTATAGCGAGCACAGCAACTACAGCAACATGGGCATGCGCATGTAACAAACAATCTTCCTTATGATGAGATTGAAATCCTTTCGTCCGGAAGTTGATAAAAGTTGGCAGTCTCGGAGAGAATGCCAAAAATAAAAAAAAAAGTCTCCAACAAATGATTTTAAAACTAAAATGATATTATGAACTTCTAAAAATCGTATTTAAGTAACAAAAGACAATAAAAGGTGCTTCCATTGTTAAATTAATCAGAATGACATCTCGCTCTCAAAGTCATGACGTCATGTTATTCATAGACATAGGCCAAAGTCGTCAACAACATTTCGCGGAATTTTATATATATCAGAAAACTACAGATATTAAATCCCGCATCAAGTAGATATGTATTATAGAGACGAATGTTGCTACAAGTTATATATCAGAAAACCACAGATATTAAATCACGCATCAAGTAGATATGTATTATAGAGACGAATGTTGCTACAAGTTATATATCAGAAAACCACAGATATTAAATCATGCATCAAGTAGATATGTATTATAGAGACGAATGTTGCTACAAGTTATATATCAGAAAACCACAGATATTAAATCACGCATCAAGTAGATATGTATTATAGAGACGAATGTTGCTACAAGTTATATATCAGAAAACCACAAATATTAAATCACGCATCAAGTAGATATGTATTATAGAGACGAATGTTACTACAAGTTATATATCAGAAAACTACAGATATTAAATCACGCATCAAGTAGATATGTATTATAGAGACGAATGTTGCTACAAGTTATATATCAGAAAACCACAGATATTAAATCACTCATCAAGTAGATATGTATTATAGAGACGAATGTTGCTACAAGTTATATATCAGAAAACCACAAATATTAAATCACGCATCAAGTAGATATGTATTATAGAGACGAATGTTGCTACAAGTTATATATCAGAAAACTACAGATATTAAATCCCGCATCAAGTTGATATGTATTATAGAGACGAATGTTGCTACAAGTTATATATCAGAAAACCACAGATATTAAATCACGCATCAAGTAGATATGTATTATAGAGACGAATGTTGCTACAAGTTATATATCAGAAAACCACAGATATTAAATCACGCATCAAGTAGATATGTATTATAGAGACGAATGTTGCTACAAGTTATATATCAGAAAACCACAGATATTAAATCACGCATCAAGTAGATATGTATTATAGAGACGAATGTTGCTACAAGTTATATATCAGAAAACCACAAATATTAAATCACGCATCAAGTAGATATGTATTATAGAGACGAATGTTACTACAAGTTATATATCAGAAAACTACAGATATTAAATCACGCATCAAGTAGATATGTATTATAGAGACGAATGTTACTACAAGTTATATATCAGAAAACCACAGATATTAAATCACGCATCAAGTAGATATGTATTATAGAGACGAATGTTGCTACAAGTTATATATCAGAAAACCACAGATATTAAATCACGCATCAAGTAGATATGTATTATAGAGACGAATGTTGCTACAAGCTATATATCAGAAAACCACAGATATTAAATCACTCATCAAGTAGATATGTATTATAGAGACGAATGTTGCTACAAGTTATATATCAGAAAACCACAGATATTAAATCACGCATCAAGTAGATATGTATTATAGAGACGAATGTTGCTACAAGTTATATATCAGAAAACTACAGATATTAAATCACACATCAAGTAGATATGTATTATAGAGACGAATGTTGCTACAAGTTATATATCAGAAAACTACAGATATTAAATCACACATCAAGTAGATATGTATTATAGAGACGAATGTTGCTACAAGTTATATATCAGAAAACCACAGATATTAAATCACGCATCAAGTAGATATGTATTATAGAGACGAATGTTGCTACAAGTTATATATCAGAAAACCACAGATATTAAATCACGCATCAAGTAGATATGTATTATAGAGACGAATGTTACTACAAGTTATATATCAGAAAACTACAGATATTAAATCACGCATCAAGTAGATATGTATTATAGAGACGAATGTTGCTACAAGTTATATATCAGAAAACCACAGATATTAAATCACTCATCAAGTAGATATGTATTATAGAGACGAATGTTGCTACAAGTTATATATCAGAAAACCACAGATATTAAATCACGCATCAAGTAGATATGTATTATAGAGACGAATGTTGCTACAAGTTATATATCAGAAAACTACAAATATTAAATCACGCATCAAGTAGAAACACAGCAGCATAAAAGCAAAATCGATACCCTTAGTATACATATATATGATTTAATAATTACACTGCAATGAAGGATGGAGGGGTTAAACTAGTTTTATTGATCCAAACCTCTCCTCTCAGTGAAATGAGGAGGTCGTTCAAGTGTCTACCACATGTGAGTAAAATACCAACCCTTATATAGAGGCTGGGTGGACAGTGTCGTTATAGATAGGGAGTGGCGTGAAATACCAACCCTTATATAGAGGCTGGGTGGACAATGTCGTTATAGATAGGGAATGGCGTAAAATACCAATCCTTATATAGAAGCTGGGTGGAGAGTGTCGTTATAGCTGGGTGGACAATGTCGTTATAGATAGGGAGTGGCGTAAAATACCAACCCTTATATATAACTGGGTGGACAGTGGTTATAGCTAGGGAGTGGCGTAAAATACCAACCCTTATATAGAGGTTGGGTGGACAGTGTCGCTATAGCTGGGTCGACAGTGTGTTTATAGATAGGGAGTGGCGTAAAATACCAACCCTTATAAATAGCTGGGTGGACAGTGTGGTTATAGATAGGGAGTGGCGTAAAACACCAACCCTTATATAGAGGCTGGGTGGACAGTGTCGTTATAGCTGGGTGGACAGTGTCGTTATAGATAGGGAATGGCGTAAAATGCCAACCCTTATATAGAGGCTGGGTGGACAGTGTCGTTATAGATTGAAATACCAACACTTATATATAGCTGGGTGCACAGTGTCGTTATAGATTTGGAGTGGCGTAAAATACCAACCCTTATATAGAGACTGGGTGGACAGTGTTGTTATAGCTGGGTGGACAGTGTGGCTATAGATAGGGAGTGGCGTAAAATACCAACCCTTATATAGAGGCTGGGTGGACAGTGTCGATATAGATTGAAATACCAACCCTTATACAGAGGCTGGGTGGACAGTGTCGTCATAGATTGAAATACCAACCCTTATATAGAGACTATGTGGACAGTGTCGTTATAGATTGAAATAACAACCCTTATGTAGAGGCTGGGTGGACAGAGTCGTCATAGATTGAAATACCAACCCTTATATAGAGGCTGGGTGGACAGTGTCGTTATAGATTGAAATACCAACCCTTATATAGAGACTGGGTGGACAGTATCGTTATAGATTGAAATAACAACCCTTATGTAGAGGCTGGGTGGACAGTGTCGTTATAGATTGAAATACCAACCCTTATGTAGAGGCTGGATGGACAGTGTCGTCATAGATTGAAATACCACCCTTTATATAGAGGCTGGGAGGACAGTGTCGTTATAGATTGAAATACCAACCCTTATATAGAGACTGGGTGGACAGTGTCGTCATAGATTGAAATACCAACCCTTGTATAGAGGCTGGGAGGACAGTGTCGTAATAGATTGAAATACCAACCCTTATATAGAAACTGGGTGGACAGTGTCGTCATAGATTGAAATACCAACCCTTATATAGAGACTGGGTGGACAGTGTCGTTATAGATTGAAATACCAACCCTTATATAGAGACTGGGTGGACAGTGTCGTCATAGATTGAAATACCAACCCTTATACAGAGACTGGGTGGACAGTGTCGTTATAGATTGAAATACCAACCCTTATATAGAGACTGGGTGGACAGTGTCGTTATAGATTGAAATACCAACCCTTATATAGAGACTGGGTGGACAGTGTCGTTATATATTGAAATACCAACCCTTATATAGAGGCTGGGTGGACAGTGTCGATATAGATTGAAATACCAACCCTTATATAGAGGCTGAGTGGACAGTATCGATATAGATTGAAATACCAACCCTTATATAGAGGCTGGGTGGACAGTGGCGTTATAGATTGGAATACCAACCTTTATATAGAGGCTGGGAGGACAGTGTCGTTATAGATTGAAATACCAACCCTTATATAGAGGCTGGGTGGACAGTGTCGTCATAGATTGAAATACCAACCCTTATATAGAGGCTGGGTGGACAGTGTCGTTATAGATTGAAATACCAACCCTTATATAGAGGCTGGGTGGACAGTGTCGTTATAGATTGAAATACCAACCTTTTTATAGAGGCTGGGTGGACAGTGTCCTTATAGATTGGGTGTGGCGTAAAATACCAACCCTTATATAGAGGCTGGGTGGACAGTGTCGTTATAGATTGGGAGTGGCGTAAAATACCAACCTTTATATATAGCTGGGTGGACAGTGTCGCTATAGATTGGGAGTGGCGTAAAATACCAACCCTTATATATAGTTGGGTGGACAGTGTCGTTATAGATTGGGAGTGGCGTAAAATCCCAACCCTTATATATAGCTGGGTGGACAGTGTCGTTACAGATTGGGAGTGGCGTAAAATACCAACCTTTATATATAGCTGGGTGGACAGTGTCGTTATAGATTGGGAGTGGCGTGAAATACCAACCATTATAGCGAGCACAGCAACTACAGCAACATGGGCATGCGCATGTAACAAACAATCTTCCTTATGATGAGATTGAAATCCTTTCGTCCGGAAGTTGATAAAAGTTGGCAGTCTCGGAGAGAATGCCAAAAATAAAAAAAAAAGTCTCCAACAAATGATTTTAAAACTAAAATGATATTATGAACTTCTAAAAATCGTATTTAAGTAACAAAAGACAATAAAAGGTGCTTCCATTGTTAAATTAATCAGAATGACATCTCGCTCTCAAAGTCATGACGTCATGTTATTCATAGACATAGGCCAAAGTCGTCAACAACATTTCGCGGAATTTTAATTAATATCTTGTATTTTCATTCCCGAGTAAAAAAATTTTCAAAACGACATCTATTTCATTTGCAACTGCGTCAATTCCGTAAATCGTGACGACATGTAAACAAACACAGCACTTTTTTCAAGTGTCCAGATTATTAGATAAAAAACCTTTCTAGTTACGGATTAGTAAAAGAAGATTATAGAATAAATTTGACTTAGCATCGTGTTATCGGTTTTCGTGCTATTATCGATTTTCAGATATAGCGATTAACAGTGTTAACCCTTCATTCATATGACGATTGGAATTTTCAAAGAATGACCAGTTAAATAGTTCTTTGTACATAAGATTGTTTTTAAAGCTATTCTTGTATTTTAATATAGTCTCGATTATCTGGCAACTTTTGTTGTCAGTAAAATGGCGTCATCTGTTTTCGTGTGAAGTAAAAACAAGGCCAATATACGGGATGAAAACGAATATATAATCCGGAAATGGCTGGTTTTAAAATTTCATGGTTCTTGCCATCTACCAAATCATACTACATCTAAATAAAATAACAGAATGTTTGAAAATTACCACTTTCAAAATTGTGTTTACTTTTGATGCTTTTTTTAGTGCTGAAACCACAATGCACTGCAAAGTGACATGTATTTTATATAAGAAACAGGCACATTTCAATCAGCTCTTTTGTTTATAAGTACGATCAGTGACCCCATGACAGTTACATGACAGGAAGAGCCGGTGTCAGAGAGGCAGATGACATAGTTAAATTTTATATAGCCCTTCTGGATTTTTTTCCAGCTACTTTTTAAAGAAGTAAATTTTTAGCATTACAAAAAGTATGGTTCAGTAGGTAGGTTCACTGTTCTTGGTACTTACGTCTTTAAAAGCAAACTTTAACATCCTTTACAGATGTCACGCTGTACGTCTTGTTTATGTTCCATAAATAGAAACCGGAAGACACGTCAAAAATAATGCGTGCGCTGTGGAAATCAAAATAAAATGGATAAAACGAAAACAGATGACGCACGAAAACACATACCGTGACGATAATTTTGAACTACAATATTTTCAGAAAATATAAAATTTATTTTTTGGACCATTTGCAGCCGATGTAGAAAAACTCGCCTTGGTGTGTTTTAGTTTTGTTTTATTTTTTGCAGAATCTACGCGGGTGGTCTAAATATTTACTCGGATCGATCAAAACTTTGATTAATACAACACTGGCGTACGGAAAGGACTTTATGTTAACATGGACTATCAGGTTAAGGACAACAACTGTTCATTTTTTTATCACTGTGAATGACTCTTAAGACAACACGAATCCGGTCATTTTTTGACGTATGGACATTTTATGTCACGCCCAACTGCATTTCACTGTCGCACTCCAGATTTATAGTCCTTTCTCCCCTTTCCGGTGTAACCTCGTTCCGGTGCAAACGAAACATTCGAGTTAGCGCTTCGGTATACGCGCATGTGTATATCATATTTCACGCACTGAAGAACTGGAGGCGTGGCTATGTGCTGACAGATAAACATCGGCGAAAATGTTTGCAGTACAGGTAACATTTAGTTTATTTCCTTTTGTTAGTGATTTCCATCAAATACCCATCATGTACATATACGATATAGAACCACACCCCTCCTAAAAAGAAAATATTAATTCCAAACATATCAAACGTTTGTGTTTTGTCGTCTGCCATTCACAGAGCGTCCTAAACAACAATCACGTGACATTAAAACGTTATGCTGACCATGAAAAATCTATGGAAAGCCAGATTACTAAAAATGAGCAACTTTCAGTTGATGAATAATTGAGTTTCTCTATCTCTTAAACACCCAACTGGGATTATTACTCTAAGTTTATTCAGTTGTAGTAAGAAAATTCATAAAGTTGTAAATATTTATGAGTGAATCAAAAAATTAATAACAATTTTTGTTAACTTAATTCTATAGCATTATAAGGAGAAAACTCAAACATTTCTTAAATATCATGAAGGTTTTTTTTTGTTTTGTTTTTGTTTTTTTTCTATATATTTTTAATTTCCCGCCCTAATAATTTAAGTTTACCAAATAATTTGTGTATTAATTTACTATATAATTGCTTAAATTATCTTTTTCAGGAAACTCCAAAAGTGAAAAAGAAACAGTATGATCCAGTTGCTTTACAGAATGCCTATAAAGCACTCCAGGAGGAGGGGATGTCTGTGTACAGAGCTTCAAGAAATTATGGTGTACCAGAGAGCACATTGAGGGATAGGACATTGGGATTGGTATCAGCAACAGGCAAGTCCTTAAATTTTCTTTTTGATGAGGACACAGAGAAAAAACTTGTTGACCACATAAAATATATGGCCAGTATAGGTTATGGATATTCCAGATGTGATGTGCTGTATTTGGGAACAGATTTAGCCATTTCATTAGGAAAAAAGAAACCAACAGATCCAATCGTGTCCAACAAGTTCTATTACAAATTTCTAGAACGGTGGCCTGATTTAGCTACCAGTAAACCACAGAAATTGAACATGCTTAGAGCAAGATGTGCTTCCTAAGAGCAACTTTCCAATTATTTCAAAGAGCTTGGCACAATAATGACCCAAAATGGCCTTCATGATAAACCTCATAAGATTTACAACATTGATGAGAGTGCACTGTAGATAGAACATACACCTCCAAATGTGGTACACGATATTGAAACAAAACCCCAGTCTGTCACATCTCCAAGATCTTCAAATGTTACTATTATTGGAGCTGGTAATGCCATAGGAAATGCAATTCCACCTTACTATATATTTCCTGGTAAGAAATTTGACAGATCACTTCTCTTAGATGGAACACCAGCTGGTTCAGATGGCCAATGTTCTCAGACAGGATGGTCAAACAGTGACACATTTAAGACGTACCTTGAGAAGCATTTTCTTAAATATGCAAAAGATGTCAACACTGGTAATCCTACGCTAATTTTATTTGATGGTCATCGTTCACACATCTCTCTCACACTTCAAAAATGGGCTGAATCAAAAAATCTGCTGTTATTTGTACTTCCACCACACTGCAGCCATATTCTTCAACCCTTAGACGTTGCATGCTTTGGTCCTATGAAGTCCTTCTACAACAGAGAATCACAACTGTTTCTACGCAAGAACCCAGGATGCAAAATAACCAAATTTAACATTGTGAAATTATCAGGAACAGCCTACCAGAAAGCCTTGTCAGCGGGAAATTTTACAGCTGCCTTTAAGAAAACTGGAATATTTCCTTTTAATCCAAAAGCTGTTGACAGAGAAGAAATAGCCCCAGCAACTATTTACAAGAAATCTAACCCTGATGATTGTACTCAAGATTCTGAACATGCTGAAAGTCAGGTAGAAATTCCAAGCAGATCAACAGAGGGTCAACTAGAGAAAACTCCACCAGCAGACATCAACTCTTCTCCACATGATGAAACTGACACTAGCAAAGACACTGTACTGAATCAGGAAAACAACAGCCAACCATCATTACCTGAAGAAGTCCCAGTAACTCCTATTTATGTAGCTGAACCAATTGTTGAATGTGCACTACAGATACCTTCTAAAGTCAATAACTTCCTTGAAAATAGGTCAATTGTGTCTGTAGAGAGAACTGAAAAGAAACGTAATTATTTTGCCTGCACTGGGTACTTAGGAAAGAAGAAAAATCTTGACTATCTTAGCCAGAAAGATTCCAACATAAAAACTAAAAAGAAATCCCAGTTTAAACCACAATTTAAGAGTACCAAGGAAGTCGACAAACAGAAATCAGAAACCAAGTCTGCACCAAAAAAGAAGACACCAGTTAAAAGAAAACAAAACAAATCACAAGTTGCTGTCAAAAAGGAGAAAGTTGCAAAAATGTCAGAAAATGGACCTGCTGCAGTGGCAAGCACAACTGGACTTTGCAGGAAAGGAGGCCCAATACCAGTAGACACAGAATCTGAGAGTGAATTGACAGATGATGAAGAACCATGCTGTGTGTGTCAAAAGAGCTCACCAGATGGAATTCATCAAGTCTATGGCATTGAATTTGTACAATGGGCACAATGTGACAATCGTTCATGTAACCACTGGACTCACCTTCGATTTTGTTGTGATGTCCGGGTTGTACGGAGAGGAGACAAGTTTTTCTGTCCCCACTGTAAAGATCAGTAAATTAAATTGACATAAAACCATAGAATTTATGTTTTGTTCTGTTCTGTTTTGAAAAATTCTGTGGTTAAATTTTACTGTTCTTGTTCAATTGTTATTTATTAGAAAAAAAAATCTGCCAAAATATGTTTTATTTGGTTAAAATCACAATTAATAATGTAACATTTAATTAAAAAATCATGAGTCACATTGTGTCCCACCGGTGCATCCATACAATCAGAATTTCTCATTGCACCGGAACGAGGTAAGCAAACTTCAGGAAGGCACCCTTCAACAACCAAACTTTGTAGATGTAACTAAAGGTTAGTATGCAAGGTTGCAGTTTCAGTTTTACATTTTTTGGAAGTTAAATGCATGTATTTTCTCTAGATGCAAGGGTGCAGTTTCAGTTTTACATTTTTTGGAAGTTAAATGCATGTATTTTCTCTAGATGTTTTTATTTCTTTCGTGCACAGCAGATCGGTATCGAAATTTACCGGAAAAACATTTCACCACCGGAACGGGG
Source organism: Bathymodiolus septemdierum (assembly GCA_963383655.1). NCBI lineage: Eukaryota > Metazoa > Mollusca > Bivalvia > Mytilida > Modiolidae > Bathymodiolus > Bathymodiolus septemdierum. Next base: position 130,042,865 of record OY726518.1, read on the forward strand.
TTAAAGCAGTATATATTGACATTTCGTTACTGTATCCTACCGTGACATCTGCTCGGTCATGCAATAATGTCGGTCATTTGCTTTGATTTACAATTCTCGCTCAGCACGAGACCAATGACGTCATTCTGTATATTCATAGCGTACATAAACACAGAGGGAATACTTTTCAACGTCAAAATTACAAGATGAGATTAAAACAGAGAAGTTTGAATTGAATAAATTCCATGCAAGTAAAAAAGATCCTTTTAACTAATGTCTTTTTTTCCTGATTATTATGCTTGTTAAATATGTTTCCATCGATGGTATTCCCCAAACATTTGTATTTTTCCGGTTTGTTGACATAATCGACATCACAGTTCATGACCGTTTCTGGAATGTAGGCCAAGCAAATTGTATTTTAAAATACTTTGAAAATATGATGATTGATCATTCAGATTCCACCATTTTCTAGAAAATGGCCGATTTTACCGCGAAAATACATGCAAGTGCTCTCCATTAGTCACAAAATGGCAGATTATTTTGCATTTCCACTGCTGCTTTAATAACAAATATACCCCTTACTTCTTGGGGTAATGAAATGAAATTCACAGAGAAGATAGAAAAATAATTAATTTAACAGCAATAATCAAAATTTATAGCATAAATTGAACAGAGAATTAAATTAAACCAGACAGAAAAATGAGATTGTCCGGGTTAAAAAAACCTGTCATTATTACAAATAGCATCAACAAAACTGTATTGTTACCACTCTGTGATAATAAATGTGATAAAAGTTATAGATTGGGAGTGGCGTGAAATACCAACCCTTATATATAGCTGGGTGTACAGTGTCGTTATAGATTGGGAGTGGCGTGAAATACCAACCCTTATATAGCTGGGTGGACAGTGTCGTTATATATTGGGAGTGGCGTGAAATACCAACCCTTATATAGCTGGGTGGACAGTGTCGTTATATATTGGGAGTGGCGTGAAATACCAACCCTTATATATAGCTGGGTGGACAGTGTCGTTATAGATTGGGAGTGGCGTGAAATACCAACCCTTATATATAGCTGGTTGGACAGTGTCGTTATAGATTGGGAGTGGCGTGCACATTTAACATTTAATGTTGATCAATTACATGTACTGCCTAAGATCTCCACATAAAAACGATGTTCGGTTCGTCTTTACCTCTAGCAGTTTGTAGGAGGACTCATGTCTTATTTACGTTATTTGTGTTTGTTTGCGTACAGTGATGTATACAGATACATATTGTGTTGTGTTTATGTTCTATTTTTCTTCGTCTTATGTACCATATGTTGCCAGTTTCTCTGGATTGTTCATTTGTGATTGCCTATTCGGTGTTCTGTAACATTTATTTAGTATATTTAATCTATAAATATCTTCCTAACAACCAACAATAATGCAATTTTCTGATGGATATAAAACATATTATACCTTAACCAAACAATACCGATTCTTTACAATATTTCTAATGCAAATGAAATGAAGTAACCTCTTACATTTATCAAATTAATAATCCAAGCTATTTTGTTTCTACTGTTTTAATATTTATAATGTAAAATGGTATTGTCGTAACACTATTACATTCTTTTACAATTATTAGAAGATATGTAATAACAATTAACCAACACAGATGGATTTACATTTCAATTTTGTAACACAATTAATTACTAACACATATTGTATGTTTCATATGATATACTTTACACAGTACTAGAGTTTGGTTGACACACATTAATTTCGTTGATTAGATATGCAATCCCAATTCTATTCTCAATTCACATAATCATGAATAACTCAATTTTCAGAAAACTCGACTATTACTTAATTACATGATCAATTACAAGCAGTCTTATAACTATATCTTGATCTGATTCCTGTAATATGTTAGACGTTGTTTGTTTTCAGCTAATGAACATGAATATTTTTCTCCAATAATGTTATTTCTTAATTATTTGAACGGAGCATGAAAACAGATTTCAGTGATTACTGTACGTATATAAAACAAGCAGTGATGTATAACGGTATTTAAAGACGGAACCTGAATCAATAACCATAGAAGTAAAGCATGAACAACACAACCAATACAACGGGATGTACCCCGTATGATCTCTTCTGTTTAACAACCGAACAAGCTTATAATGTCCTTATGGATTATATTTTTCCAGATATATACGAATGGATATTTATAGCGTTTTTTTTCCTGGTTTTTATTTTCGGTTTGATCGGCAACATTTTAGTATTTTATGCAGTTTGGAGTAATGTATACCTACGAAATACTACCAACTTTTTCCTTGTGAATTTATCAATAGCAGATTTTCTGGTGTTATTGGTATGTCTACCACCAACTGTGATACATGATATTGCCCAAACATGGTTTCTGGGTGAAATTTTGTGTAAAATTGTTAGTTACTTACAGGTATGTTTTAATTATATTTTTCTGACATGAAAACCTGTATTAAGTGTACTTGTTTGGTAGAAAAATGTGTTGTTCATCATTCAAAGAAAACAAAATACATGTTATTTTTCCTCATTTGATTAACAAATAATGTTTTCTGTGATATTTTGTTTATTAGAAGAATATTTGCAATAATGTTATCAAATACGACCCTCAATCTTGTGTTTCCTGCGACCTAATATCCGAGTTCTCTCGTTATTAGATATTGTCATAAATATTGTTTCTCTTTGCAATACAAAATTTAAGTGCTAAACGTACTGTGTACGATCTTTATGTTTCTGTGTAATGTTTTGTAGATCAGTGTTTGTCATATTGTACTTTTTCAATTGACCATTATGTTGTATGTTCGTCGTCGCATAACGGCTTCTGATTACCCCTTTGGTATCTTCAATCTTTTCTGCACAAAAATCTCAGATTTAAATATAACTGTTTGCCATTTCTCTAATACGTCCTGGTAGATATAAATGTAACTGTTTGCCATTTCTCTAATACGTCCTCGCAGATTTAAATATAACTGTTTGCCATTTCTCTAATACGTCCTTGCAGCTTTAAATGTAACTGTTTGCCATTTCTCTAATACGTCCTCGCAGATTTAAATATAACTGTTTGCCATTTCTCTAATACGTCCTTGCAGATTTAAATGTAACTGTTTGCCATTTCTCTAATGCGTCCTTGCAGATTTAAATGTAACTGTTTGCCATTTCTCTAATACGTTCTTGCAGATTTAAATGTAACTGTTTGCCATTTCTCTAATACGTCCTCGCAGATTTAAATGTAACTGTTTGCCATTTCTCTAATACGTCCTCGCAGATTTAAATGTAACTGTTTGCCATTTCTCTAATACGTCCTTGCAGATTTAAATGTAACTGTTTGCCATTTCTCTAGTACGTCCTCGCAGATTTAAATGTAACTGTTTGCCATTTCTCTAATACATCCACGCAGATTTAAATGTAACTGTTTGCCATTTCTCTAATACGGCCTCGCAGATTTAAATGTAACTGTTTGCCATTTCTCTAATACGTCCTTGCAGATTTAAATGTAACTGTTTGCCATTTCTCTAGTACGTCCTCGCAGATTTAAATGTAACTGTTTGCCATTTCTCTAATACATCCACGCAGATTTAAATGTAACTGTTTGCCATTTCTCTAATACGGCCTCGCAGATTTAAATGTAACTGTTTGCCATTTCTCTAATACGTCCTCGCAGATTTAAATGTAACTGTTTGCCATTTCTCTAATGCGTTCTTGCAGATTTAAATGTAACTGTTTGCCATTTCTCTAATATGTCCTCGCAGATTTAAATGTAACTGTTTGCCATTTCTCTAATACATCCACGCAGATTTAAATGTAACTGTTTGCCATTTCTCTAATACGTTCTTGCAGATTTAAATGTAACTGTTTGCCATTTCTCTAATACGTTCTTGCAGATTTAAATGTAACTGTTTGCCATTTCTCTAATACGTTCTTGCAGATTTAAATGTAACTGTTTGCCATTTCTCTAATACGTCCTCGCAGATTTAAATGTAACTGTTTGTCATTTCTCTAATACATCCACGCAGATTTAAATGTAACTGTTTGCCATTTCTCTAATACATCCACGCAGATTTAAATGTAACTGTTTGCCATTTCTCTAATACGTCCTCGCAGATTTAAATGTAACTGTTTGCCATTTCTCTAATACATCCAAGCAGATTTAAATGTAACTGTTTGCCATTTCTCTAATACATCCACGCAGATTTAAATGTAACTGTTTGCCATTTCTCTAATACGTTCTTGCAGATTTAAATGTAACTGTTTGCCATTTCTCTAATACATCCACGCAGATTTAAATGTAACTGTTTGCCATTTCTCTAATACGTCCTCGCAGATTTAAATGCAACTGTTTGCCATTTCTCTAATACATCCACGCAGATTTAAATGTAACTGTTTGCCATTTCTCTAATACGTTCTTGCAGATTTAAATGTAACTGTTTGCCATTTTTCTAATACGTTCTTGCAGATTTAAATGTAACTGTTTGCCATTTCTCTAATACGTCCTCGCAGATTTAAATGTAACTGTTTGCCATTTCTCTAATACATCCACGCAGATTTAAATGTAACTGTTTGCCATTTCTCTAATACGTCCTCGCAGATTTAAATGTAACTGTTTGCCATTTCTCTAATACGTCCTCGCAGATTTAAATGTAACTGTTTGCTATTTCTCTAGTACGTCAACGTCTTTAAATGTATTCTTTACATTTGTTTGCTTTCTTTGTTTAAGATAAGATACTCGTAAGGAAACAAAATATTCTACCTTTTAAGATCATTAACTATTTTTTTTTAATTTTGTTATTCTATTACTTAAAACAGTTCAAAACGTAAGTTTCATCAATAAATATAGATAAAACAGCAAGTTAAGTTGAAACAGAAAGTAATAATATGTAAATAATGTAATAAAAGGAAGGTTATACAAACAAAATCAAGGGAAAAGAGAATGATCAACACCAACTATTTATTATTGAAATGTACAGTTCCTAAATAATGCTTTAGCATTAAAACTATGGTATCAGTAACGTTATCTATCATGTTTTTGGCCCTTTGGTTTTCTTGCTCTCAAAGATATCTAAATTACTATGCTTCATATATTTGGATTTGAGCGTACCTGATAAAGGCTTTTCCAGAAACACGTCATGCGCACTAAATTTGATATCTACGTTTTCAATAGACCAATTTGACTATCTAATTTAGGCCCTTTGTGTTGTTTGCTCCCAAAGACGTCTAAATTATTCGGTTTTACAATCCTTTGACTTTTAGCGTACTTGACGAAAGTTATTCTGCTAAATTTGGTATCGTTTTATTGTTATCACTGGATCGATACCTCTACTGGTGGACTATTAGTCCGAGGGTATCTTCCGCCCAGTAGTCAGTGTTGCTGCACTGTCATGAGCTATAAGATATATTTGTATCAAAATTTACAGTTCCTAAATCATATAGTTATTAATAAAACTAAGGTTCCCGTCCCTCAGATATAGGTGACCTTAGCCTAAGGTTCCCGTCCCTCAGATATAGGTCACCATAGCCTAAGGTTCCCGTCCCTCAGATATAGGTGACCTTAGCCTAAGGTTCCGGTCCCTCAGATATAGGTGACCTTAGCCTAAGGTTCCCGTCCCTCAGATATAGGTGACCTTAGCCTAAGGTTCCCGTCCCTCAGATATAGGTGACCTTAGCCTAAGGTTCCCGTCCCTCAGATATAGGTGACCTTAGCCTAAGGTTCCCGTCCCTCAGATATAGGTGACCTTAGCCTAAGGTTCCCGTCCCTCAGATATAGGTGACCTTAGCCTAAGGTTCCCGTCCCTCAGATATAGGTGACCTTAGCCTAAGGTTCCCGTCCCTCAGATATAGGTCACCATATGCGATTTTGGATATCCTGTTTAAGCCTTTTGGTTTTCATGTTCCCAAAAAGTTTTATATTATTTGGCGTTGAGAGTACCCAATGAAGAGTATCTCAGAAACGTGTGGGCCTAACTACATTTCATATCTACGTTTATTATTCTTAAAATGTAATGCTTTTGGACAGGGTAAACAATTTGATCATTTCATCTTACTAGGTCATAGCACACGAGGATCGTAATCTCTCGTTAATTCAAGTCATATATTAAAACTAGCAAATAAGAAATAATACTTGCCAATTTATTAATAACAAAAACTCATCAATTTACTACTAACAAAAACTCATCAATTTACTACTAGCAAAAACTCATCAATTTATTAATAAGAAAAACTCATCAATTTATTAGTAACAAAAAACTCAATTTATTACTAACAAAAACTCATCAATTTATTAATAACAAAAACTCATCAATTTATTAATAACAAAAACTCATCAATTTATTACTAACAAAAACTCATCAATGTATTAATAACAAAAACTCATCAATTTATTAGTAACAAAAAACTCAATTTATTACTAACAAAAACTCATCAATTTACTACTAACGCAAACTCATCAATTTATTAATAAGAACAACTCATCAATTTATTACTAACAAAAACTCATCAATTTATTAATAACAAAAACTCATCAATTTATTAATAACAAAAAGTCATCAATTTATTACTAACAAAAACTCATCAATTTATTAATAACAAAAACTCATCAATTTATTACTAACAAAAACTCATCAATGTATTAATAACAAAAACTCATCAATTTATTAGTAACAAAAAACTCAATTTATTACTAACAAAAACTCATCAATTTATTAATAACAAAAACTCATCAATTTATTAGTAACAAAAACTCATCAATTTATTACTAACAAAAACTCATCAATTTATTAATAACAAAAACTCATCAATTTATTAATAACAAAAACTCATCAATTTATTACTAACAAAAACTCATCAATGTATTAATAACAAAAACTCAGCAATTTATTAGTAACAAAAAACTCAATTTATTACTAACAAAAACTCATCAATTTACTACTAACGCAAACTCATCAATTTATTAATAAGAACAACTCATCAATTTATTACTAACAAAAACTCATCAATTTATTAATAACAAAAACTCATCAATTTATTAATAACAAAAAGTCATCAATTTATTACTAACAAAAACTCATCAATTTATTAATAACAAAAACTCATCAATTTATTACTAACAAAAACTCATCAATGTATTAATAACAAAAACTCATCAATTTATTAGTAACAAAAAACTCAATTTATTACTAACAAAAACTCATCAATTTATTAATAACAAAAACTCATCAATTTATTAGTAACAAAAACTCATCAATTTATTAATAACAAAAACTCATCAATTTATTACTAACAAAAACTCATCAATGTATTAATAACAAAAACTCATCAATTTATTAGTAACAAAAAACTCAATTTATTACTAGCAAAAACTCATCAATTTATTAGTAACAAAAACTCATCAATTTATTACTAATGAATAATCAAATAAGGGTAATAACAAAATTACCGAACTCCGAACAACTTACAAAGGGAAAGTCAAAACTCATAAGTATATAAACAGACAAAATCAGTCAACAACCGGAAAACTGTGAAAACCGTAATGACCCTGACTTGGTACAGGCATTTCTAAAGAAATGGTATATCTGATAGATGTATAAATACAAAACAGTTCTAAGGTTATAAAGATATGTCTAAAAATAGCAATGGATGAATGTGTTATTTATCAGTAATGACATCGTATATTGTCAACTGTCCAATACTTCTGGACAAATGTCTTTTGTTTTGTGATAAATAAGTCGTTTCCTAAAGAAATCACCTCAAATTACGTGGATGTTTTTCTTAGTAATTTACAGTAATATACTTCTGTATTTGAGGCTAATGCACGGTTTTCACCAATAGAAAATGATTGAATCAGTATTTGTGTATCATTCTAGATATTATTGTGTTATAATTTGATTTTTAAATACTATTAATACAACATATAGTACACTATATTTGACAAACGAAACTAGTCCGATCCTATAAGTTCACGTTAAGCTATACAGATGATGTACTTTCACTAAATAATTCTAAGCTTGGTGATTTTGTTGATCGCATCTATCCCATTGAGCTTAAAATACAGGAGAGATACAACAAGTTCTGCTTCATACATTGTCATACACATTTAATTGACAGTGAGAAGCCGTTAAAAAAAAGATGATATCAAATTTACCAATTTTGCCTTTCCATATATATTTGGCAACATTCCAGCAGCACCTGTATATAATATATTTCTCAGTTGAAATGATATTCCAGAGTTTCTTGTTCCTATCAGGATTTCTTTGATAGAGGGTTGCAACTAGCAATAATGCTACTTAACCATTGGGTCCGTACCGGTTATGTTGAAGTGACCAATTCGAAAGTTTTGCCGTCGCTATCATAATTAAATTAACCGTTGTGTAATACCTGTGTCACAAATGACCATGTATATATTTCGTTTGTCGTAGTCACATTCCCGTCCTTTCATCATTCATGACAAATTCATGTAGCAAACTCAACACAACGGGTCGTAGAAGTGGGTCAGGAAATGCTTACACTTCCAGAGTACTTGAGTTCACAATCAATGGTTTTGAGAGGTGCATTTGTCTTTTTTTCATTTTGGCGATTGTACTGTCTGTCCTTCTTCCATTTACGGTTTCTGAGTACCCCTTTGGTATTGTGAAGCTTTTCGTGCATATTTGGGAAGTATGTGCATATCATTCCCATATTCAAAGCATCTAAATTGGGTAAAACGGTTTTTGTGAAAATTGTTGAAGTGAAAACAATGACTTTTACATTTCATATCTTTCACAACATGTACTACTTAAAGAATGAATATTATTAAAAAATTTAGGGTATCTCAACATAAAATTAGTTTCATATTATTTGGTTTTCCAACCTTTCGACCTTGACCGTATCTGATGAAGGTTATTCCAGAAAAGCGCTGTGCGCACTAAATTTGATATTTACGTTTTTATTTTTCATTTTAATATTCTTATATCTACCTATTAGTAAATATAATTCAGTTCGTTTTTATGTAGAAAAAGAAAAAAAAAAACATTTGTATATTTTATAGTACAGATTTGAGTACTAATGAATAGAGATAACAGATCAATATATACATCAGTGATTTGTAGGCAACAATAAATTCATACAAGAAGACATTTACTTATATTGTATACTTCATAAATAATATGAACTTTTGAAATTGCTTTTAAATTTTGTGCTGACGAAATCGTCAGTCGAATTCAAGCAGGCAAGATAATGTAAAACTACCATTAGAAGTCACAAATTCATAAATTTATTGGTGTTTGGAACATAATGCTGGGTATAAGTGATGATTCCAAGTACTAATCACACTCATTGAGGTTTCCTGGAGCACTCCAAGTTGACGAATAGAAGTGCCCTCTCGATGCCTGTAGATGGAAATTGTAAACACTTAGGTGTAACTTTCTCTTCGGATGGAAAATGGACAAATCATATCAATGACATTATTGAATCTTCTATGAAACAAATAAATGCTTTGAGAAAACCTAAATACATACTATCTTAAAAAAACTTGTCAAATATTTATCTGATTTTATTAGAACTCTACTCGAATATGCATGTGAGGTTTGGGATGGTTGTTGTGAAAGAGAAATAGAGAGACTTGAGAAGGTCCAATTAGAAGCCGCTAGAATTGTTACTGGTTTGACTAAATTTGCTAGTCGAGAATCCCTATATTTTGAAATTGGTTGGGAAACTCTGACTGAACTACGGAAAAACAGGAAATTATGCATATTTTATAGAATGCATAATAATATATGGCCGCAATACTTGTCTTAAATGATTGCTTGCCGTCATTGGTTTCCAATGTAAGTGGATATAACCTACGAAACAATGATAACTCTGTGGCCATTCGTACTAGATTAAATGTTTATGTAAAGTTATTTGTCCCACCTACTATTTCTCTTTGGAATAACTTAGAAACATTTATCAGGAATACACCAACATTAGACAGTTTTAAGATCAAACTGAAAACACCGTTATTTAAACCATCAACATACCTTGGAGAAGGATCGAGGAGATTAGATATCATACATGCTAGACTGCGTCATCAATGCAGTTCTTTGAATGGGGATTTATATCGAATAAACTTAATAGAAAATCCAAATTGCAACTGCGGTGTACCATATGAGGATGTTATTCATTATTTTTTGGAGTGTCCTTTGTGTCAAATTCAAAGAGCTAACCTATTTAATGACATTGAAAACATTGAACTAAATATCGAAACAATTCTATTTGGCAATGAGCATTTAAGTCTTCAAATAAATACCAATATTTCTGAAAAGGTGCACACTTTTATAGGCCGAACCAATAGATTCCCAACAGGTCAATAGAATCTACCCAAAAAGAGTTACATTTTGATATGTATATGTTTATGTATATGCTGTTTGTCGCTGTCATATATATTGTTTATGTATATGCTGTTTGTCGCTATCATATATATGTAATTGTATTTCTAAAGAAAGGACAGTCATTAAGTTGGAATAACTTGCTGTCCAATCGTTTTGCTTTTTTATGCAATAAAATAGTATTAAACTAAAAATTGTGGATGTCAGGTTTTAGAACGAAAAGCCTGATAATGGCATATAGTCTGTAGCAACTTGTTTCTAGAGTACCACACACCCTGCAAGCTAAATACTCCTTTTGTATAATTGAACCTGAAGCACTACTAAAGGTTATTTTTTTCCTTACTCAACTCTCCATATATTCCAGTGGCATTCGAAAGTCGTTTTCACTTTTGCCCAATGCCTCCTCATTTCTGTATTTTTAGATATTAGTTAACCTTTTTTCTTCCTGAACTTTTAGCACCTGGACGGTAACCAATCAACAATCAATAAACTAATCATTTACTCCACTAGTACTTTCATAAAAAAAAATGACAAATATATATTTGAAAATTTCAATGTTGAAATAATTTGATTCCTAATCTTGGTTTTGCTTTCCGTGCTTATCCCAGTTCTGGCAAATATTGTATAAATAAATATTTAACGGGTCATTGGGCCTTTTCTGCAATGGTTAACTTTATGTCATTCGTTATAAAACGGCTTCATTTCATTTGTCAGATGCGCAAGATTAATTATACAAATACCAGTGAAAAGTACATTAAACTAATTTAGAATTAGCATAATTGATCTGTTACATCAATAAGATGGATTCAGACATTATTGCCTTTCATTTGATGGCTGCCGTTTCAAAATAATCGAAAGGGATAGTGAAAATTTACATTATTTCAATTATGCACTTTTTATCTGTATTTTATATCAAATAATATTTAAAAACAAATAGACAGGCAAGCACACACAAACTCATCTCGAAATGAAATTGTATATATTTACATTACATTAGACGTAATTGTCCGAGTTTTCCCAAACGCTTACGTCTTCAAGGTGTTTTTCGTTAAAATTCATATAAAGCTTTAAGGTGTTCCTAATTATTTTTCATTTTAGGGGAATATATCAAAATCTTTTAAATAGTCCAAATTATATTGAACGCGTCAATGTATATGGAAGCAATACAATATTAATATATATATACAACATACAGGTTTCAACCTATATTAATATATATATACAACATACAGGTTTCAACCTATATTAATATATATATACAACATACAGGTTTCAACCTATATTAATATATATATACAACATACAGGTTTCAACCTATATTAATATATATATACAACATACAGGTTTCAACCTATATTAAAGGCTAGCTTTTGCAATTAACATATGGAAAATGACAATATTTGTCGAATGTTAAAAAAAAAAAAAAATTCTAAGATAAAATATTTCAACCTGAAGTGTACAAATAAAATACCAATACTACAGTAAAACTAATTTATCTTGAATGCCTTAAAATTGTCAGAATGTTCGTTCAATTTATGATCTAAAGAAACCTCTCCTCTCTAGAGGCGTGTCATATTGCCAACTTTTCTGTTAATTGGACAAACAGAAACCTCTAAGGCTGAAATAAATATAGGATTGGTCTTATAGTTTCATGTATCAAAACGCGTTCTATTGTAAACTGGACAATACACTGTCCATTCTACAAATAGTTTCATAAGCACAGTTACTAATTCTATTACATATTTACATATCTAATATGGTATTTTTCTCTATAATTTAGACTTACAACTACCTATGCAATCGGTGCATATCACCAGGGGCGGATTTAGAGGGGGCGTGCGGGGCGTGCGCCCCCCCCCCCTAATATTCGCAAAGTATATGTTATACAACGTTAATTAAGCAGTTCAACAAACAACTTTTTCATGAATGGTTAACTCGTGACCTGTAGTAAAATATTCCTACACATTGTAAATACACGTTGGGTGTGTTCGTTAATTCATATATGGATTCGCCGACAATTTCCGCTTTTGTTTGTCTATAAACAAGAAGGGTCGAATCATATGTTTTCAATGAATGAATCAAACGACGAAAAGAAAAGCTCCATCCGGACGGGCAGTTTTAACTAGAACCACCCGAAAGGACAAGCACCGAAAGTACAGACCAATTAGTGAAATGAGGAATGCGTTAAAACTAAACCAAAGTTCTTTGAAGGGTTAAAATATCGTGATCAATCAGTCATGAGTTGAACAATTCGCACCACGGTTGTTCAAAAAACGTTTTACTTTAGGTTCTTATAATCTGACAAAAATATACTGTTAACAATTATCCGACAAAATTAAGACTCAAAATCAAGTTTTTTTGATCTGATAAAAATGGTGTGGTTGGTTCAAAATTGTCGTTCAAATAAATGTCTGTAATTCCTAAAATCTTCAGAGCTTCAGGGGGGCTTGGTCCCCCTGGGCCCCCTACCAGAGTTCTACCCTGGACCAGCTGGTGACCTTAAGCGGTCCCCAGACCCCTCGCCTACTCACGCCCTTCCTAACCACAAATCCTGGGTCCGCCCCTGATCACCATTGATGTTTTGAGTTCGAATCCAGCTCAAGACGAGGTATCATGTGATAAAGTTTGTCAGTGACTTGCAGCAGGTTGGTGGTTTTCTCCAGGTACTCCGGTTTCCTCCAACAATAACACTGACCGCCATGATATAACTGAAATATTGTTGAAAGTGGCATTACACACCATAAAACAAACCAAACCAAAATCTATAATTTAATTTAATGTTTTAGGTTTGTTATTAGTAGATCGCATAGTAACGGAAGAAAACCTTCCGATACATTCTCAATCAGTGTTTACAAGGTTATAGCACTGATCAAGCACTTGGAAAGCTATCTACATATCTGTAAAATATGCTGCATGAAATAATCATGTATACAGTGTTCCCATAGATTGATTGTTTTACCGCTATCTTCAAACTGATCTCATACTCGCTTGTTGTCAAATTAAAATAGAAAAGGGTGTACATTGCTGCCAAGTACTGTCTTTCAAGATGAAAGTATGTTTGCCAAATATTAAGTAGCAAAAATTAAGTCAACTGTACTCTGTATCTCCCTTTCACAAGGTAGCTAAAACGGTCGGTAAATAAAACTACTTGTAGCACTGTGTCAAGCTAAAGAGCATCTGAAAAATTGAATCTAGATCGAATTAAATGCAATAATGAGTTATCCTTCATTGAAATCCTTTTGCATATAGGGGCTATAATCGTCTGTTATAAGACGTTGTGATGTAGTACAGCATTGGATATATAATTCAAAAGGGTAGGGAATGCCCATATAAAAATAAGTATCATATTAGGGAAGAACGGTTAATGTGACACATAGTATAGGTTTAACCTGGGTAAGAACATGCAATGTATTATTTTGGATGTTATGTCTTATATGCTTTCTATATAAACGCTAGAGTAAGTAGAAATCTAAAGCTATCAATCCAGAAACACATGCAACATGGGAACAGGACACAATACAAAGACATACAAAACAAAAAATACAACACAGAAAACAACAAGGATGAGTAACACGGATTTAAGTTAACAAAAAAGAAAAAGAAAAGAGGATTGAACCCAGGTGTTCGCGAAGTGTAAATAGTTCCTGCCTCTTATAAGAAACCCACAATTGTAGTCATATAGTCATGACATTTTGGACACCACAACACACAAACAGCAAAAATGAGACACAAGCCCTCCTACAAACAAACAGGGAATAACGAAGTGTCTGAAAAGACCAGGTATTTGCTAAATATGCTACTAAAGATACTATATTTATAACAATATCTTTATGTTATGAAAGGTTGGTGCATTATCTTTTGTTTGTGAGAAGCGGAAAGACAAACGAGCTAAGCTTGTATTATCTATACGTCAAACAGTTTTTCATACAAACGACCGATTGTATATTAACCTAATACATAATATCTAATAACTATTATTGAATTTCAAATGTTTTGTTGAACAAAATCATTGTATGTGTATTTTGACCTGGTCATCAAGCTTTGATTAAGAAGAGTTTAAAGATACCAAAGGGGTAATCAGAATCCGTATGATTAAGTGGGTCATTCTCCGACAACTTTTCCAAATACCGAGATTTGTCAGTATGAAAGGGAATTTTGTCACAAATGGTTCATTTTGTACAGTTCGTTTAATTAACCATCCTTGAGACAGAATTAAGTGTTTGGCAAGCTGTTTTATCAGAAATATATTTTTTCTTCGTCTTTTATTCTCGTGTGGGGGAAATATTTGTCTTTACCGTCACAATACCTTAAACGCATATTTTCTTACTTTTTCTTCAACATAAACAATAAAATCGATATGAATATAAACTAATGAATTGTTCTGTCGATACATGTAGAATTACTTATATATTTTTTCTTATATGAACGAAGTATTGAAAAGGTTTGTGTGTCATAAATTCAAAGTTGAGATCCGGGATGTATATATTTTTGCTATATTCTTTAACTATTGCTCAATGATCAAAAATAACTGAACTGGGTTATAGATGTGCTACTACAGTGTCATTTAAGGTTACATATGTTGTATAATTACAAATATAATATACACAAAACATTCTTGAGTTCGTGACGGAAAGGAAAATTTGTGACGGCAAAGAAACGGTATGTGACGGTAAAAACATTTTGGTTTATAATAACAACTACCAACATAAATCAAATGTACGAGGTTGAATATAGCACCTTTAACGGTGCTCAAAGTCATTCCTGATGCTAAATAAAAGTGATTAAAAGTGTGTGTGTCTTTACCGTCACGACTGTAATATGAAATTGTGACGGCAAAGACTGTTACGGTAGAGACAATTCCGCATTTTGGTATTGATTCTGTGTATTACAGAAAATATTTCTAAAGATGAAATATGTGCATTGCTATCGGGAACAACTTTTTATTTTTACATAACGTTTAAAATGTTGCAGCAGGTGAACTGAGGAACTTCTATTATGTTTGGTAAAGTCATTCCTGATGCTAAATAAAAGTGATTAAAAGTGTGTGTGTCTTTACCGTCACGACTGTAATATGAAATTGTGACGGCAAAGACTGTTACGGTAGAGACAATTCCGCATTTGGGTATTGATTCTGTGTATTACAGAAAATATTTCTAAAGATGAAATATGTGCATTGCTATCGGGAACAACTTTTTATTTTTACATAACGTTTAAAATGTTGCAGCAGGTGAACTGAGGAACTTCTATTATGTTTGGTAAAGACGTTGAATAAAGGTACTAATGCATTTTAATGGAGATACTGGCTTGTTTCTTTGAATCCTGCTGAGAGTCGATCCACGATACCGTTTCTTTACATCGATGAAGTAAAAAGGAAAGCACCAACGTGACTTCAATCTCAGAGTCACCTGTATATTAAACGTTCTTCAACGTTAAATTTTCGTGACGGTAAAGATAGAAATTCGTAGGACACACATTTCAGAGTAAATAAAGGAAATATTTTACATTCAAAATATATAAATCTTTAAGCATGTTATTATTTAATGTTTACTGTAATGATTAAACCTTTTAAACATAAAGAAGCACCATGTTTGAAGTTTTAATTCCATTTTTCTATAATCATCCCTGTTATAGGACATTACCGTCACGTGTATTAATCTATATGTGACGGTAAAAAAGAGAATTTGTAAATCCATTATTTGGCGTATACCTTAATGTGTTTTATAAATCTTTTAATGAAATAAATACAATTTAACATGAACAACCAACATATCAACTTTTATTTTAATTTAAATTTGTTGTTTTTCTGTCATATTTATGGGACACAATTACAGTCTTTACAGGCACTACTGTACAAGTTGTCAGAGAATGACCCAAGTATTGAACATGTAAATAACGAGGGTTTTCCACTGGTTCTCATATTGCTGTTGATCGAAACATTCTAATGATTTAATTCAAATTGTTTGTGATCCTGTATATCTAAGACTAATTATTCCTGTTTAATGTTTACGTTTTACTGCCAACGTATTATCATGTTTCTGATTTGATATCTTAATACTCTTCTTTCAGATATAATATGTTGTCTATAATGATGACTTGTAATAAAATTGTTAGATCTCTGATGTCTTTGATGTCTGATGTCTGGAACCTTTGAGCCGTAATGAATGCGGGAGGTTTGGCGCTTTAAAATCTGATTCAACACACCATTTCTTTAGAAATGTCTGTACTAAGTCAGGGTCACTACGGTTTTCACAGTTTTCCGGTTGTTGACTGATTTTGTCTGTTTATATACTTATGAGTTTTGACTTTACCTTTGGAAGATTGTTCGGAGTTCTGTAATTTTGTTATTACCCTTATTTATTAACATTGTAGTAATTATTTCTGGTTGTTATACAGATGCCATAAGTTATTTTTACCCTTTCCTGTCTTGCTATTCGAAAGCACACACCCACACACCTACACACCCATCCGCTCGTACACCAGCTCAGTTATTGTTATTTACATGATCATCACAATGTTAATACAACATTGTCCTATAATTGTCTCTCTGTATGAAATTTTGCTTTATGATTATTATTCTCTGCAATCATTGAATTATATGGTAGGAAACTGGAATGGTCCAGCGATGGTCTTCCACAAAATGTGTTTTTGTGTAAATCCAAGATGGACGCAGGACATAGTCTTACATAGACCTCAAACGAAATGAATAACATATATTTATTAAATTGTAGAAATGGTTTAATTTACCTTCTTTAATTGTGTAGGTCCGATTGCATAGGTTGAACGTTTTGCTTCACGGCCTTGTTAGGAATTTCCTATAAAAAAATCGTTTTATATGGGATAAAGGAAAAATCTGTATGCATGTGTACAATATGATGTACCGAAATATTTTAAATATATTATATGTTATTGTATATGAAATAGGGAATCCCTTTTTTGTGCTGATTTGCATAATTTGCGATGCAAATCCCGCATGCTTGTGAGATAAACAATGCACACATTTTTTCGTGAAATAAAAGTGGTTAGTACGCAGAAAATGTAATTTCCCCAATTACATCAAACTGTGTTTATGAAAAAATAAATATTTAACTGCTTTATAGAAATCTTTCTATATTTGATAGGGTTACTATAATGGTATGCGAGAGAAAGAGCATCAATCCAACTTTGGTTTTGATGCAAATTCATCCCGTCTTTCCAATTCGGATAAATATTATATGTCTTAAATGTTGCTATGGTAATAAAATTTGCCTTATGCAATACGATGAATGATATTAAAGTCAACTCATCTCTCACTTTGTGATGAATCTGTCAACTACATATTCTAAATTGGAATTTAAAGGAAAATTATGAGACATATAACATCTGATACTTCTAGACTTACAGTATTTGTTAATCATCTAAGCAAAAATACTATGGTTTCATTGTAGTTCATTCTGACTTCACTGGTTCGGACTCTTAATTAATTAACAAATAAATATGGAATTTATTTATAATTGCGTTATGTAATTGACTAAGAAAAGCTTGAAGATACATTGTTTTTGTACCAAAGGGGTAATCAGAAGCCGTAATCGAAGAAGGACAGACAAGCTCGTACGAATAAAGAAACAAGTCGGTGAGAAGGAGAGCACAGTAATGGAATTTATTAATAATCGCGTTATGAATATAAAACAAGACGGAAGTGAGATATGGTATTCACATGTCTGAACACATACCCTAAAACCGGTTATTGTAAATCTCAACACAAGAGGGAACATATATAATACAACTGTCTATCCACAGGTGCGAGGCGATATGTTTCCTCAACACAAGAGGGAAAATATATAATACAACTGTCTATCCACAGGTGCAAGGTGATATGTTTCCTCAACACAAGAGGGAAAATATATAATACAACTGTCTATCCACAGGTGCGAGGCGATATGTTTCCTCAACACAAGAGGGAACATATATAATACAACTGTCTATCCACAGGTGCGAGGCGATATGCTTCCTTATGACCATGCATATGACCAAACACTTCAGTGCTTGAGTATATACATTTAAAAATATCGTATATGGTGACAACTTATACACGAAAGAGATATGACAACAAAATGACCCAACACAAGTCTGGGAACAATACAAGATTTACAACCATACTCTATACATTTACAATCAAAACACTTGATTTGGTAAAATAATACATCTCATATTAGTTTTTGGCAATATAATGTTCACTATATACTGAATTTACATTTAGTGTGTTATATACTTTAACTACAATTTACTGATTTCCCAACTTACGAGTATGAGTATTTGATGTTCCATAGCCTTTATGATTGCTAATCATAGGTTCAAACTTACTACATTAGAGAACATTAGTATTGAAGCTATGCAGTATTGTCAATCAACTCATAATAGCAATGATAAAGAGCTTTAGATGTAACCATCACTTAGAAACAATTATTCAGTTATAATTTCTGCTGAACTGCACAAAGTAAGAACAATTCTCCGTTTTAAACATGTTCAAGATCATTTCAATATCAAAACAAAATTGCCCCATCTTTTGTCTCTTTTTCTTACCAAATATCTTTAAGACGAGAATATGATAACAGGCAAAAACATAATTTATATATATATAAAAAAAAAACTTAAAGTACTGTAAGCATAAAATGAAATATTTGGTTCTGATCGACATCGGTATGGATTAAAATTTAAACTGTACTAATGAGTCTTTTAACTCGCATGTGTCCATGTCGATTCTTTATAACATTCAGCACAAATCACAGAACAGCAGAAATAAGAACAATGTTAAGATGTTGCTCCAGCTTAAGCAAATAATTTACATGTTCAGCATTTAAACTATCTATAACATTCCTTACATTTATAAAAAAAAAAAAAGAAGAAAGTACAATATAAAAAAAACATCCATCTGTTTTAAAATTGAAAATAAAATGGATAAGAAATGTGATTATGTACAAATATATTATATTTGACCTCATTCATATCATCAGTGACGATAAATTATATTAGAAAACATCATTTACCATAGTGACCTCATTCATATCATCAGTGACGATAAGTTATATTAGAAAACATCATTTACCATAGTGACCTCATTCATATCATCAGTGACGATAAATTATATTAGAAAACATCATTTACCATAGTGACCTCATTCATATCATCAGTGACGATAAGTTATATTAGAAAACATCATTTACCAAAAGACTAATAGAATGAACTATCTTGAGGTTATTAACAATAATCAGCTTAAAATCAAGTGCAACAAATCCTAAATGATATTATCTATAACATTGGTCTGTCGTTAGATATGATGGAATCCGTATTTGCATATGCTCCTTTGCCACTCGCAACTACTTATAGCAAGAAACAATTAGCTAGAAATATCTAAAGTATTCATTCGATACTACTTAAGACTAACACGTATTACTGCAATGCAATTAACAATGTTTGTTGTAGTACTATAATAAGGAAGTTGTAACTTGAACAGCAATGTATATTTTGAAATGTTTAATAATTGTTGATAGCTTGGTATGATACAATGACGATAATACTATGTATTGACTCTAAACCGATTAGACAGAAGAAATAGTTTTTCTCGATCAAATAAGTAATAAAAACATTATATATAATTTAGTGTGCACGACGCGTTTCTGGAATAATTATAGATTAATACATGGCCTTTTTCATAGTGCCCTTGTTATCAGCACGAGACCTTGATATCGACCCCGAGGGCTTTAGCCCGAGTGGCGATATCAGTCGAGGGCTGATGACAAAGGCAGTCACCTCTAGTAATACCACATACAAACCAACTTCGTTCGACAAAGATTAAATCCTAGCTAACCACAGATCATTCATGACCTCTTTAAGCATTCCCTCTGGTAAAGAGTCTGAGGATTTACCCTATTTACATTGGATACCTAAACTCCATAAGACACCATACAAAGAAAGGTACATAACGGGATCATCAACTTGTTCGACGAAAGAATTGTCTATTCACCTGACAAAGATTCTGTCTGCAGTAAAAGAGGGACAACAGAAATATTGTGAAACTGTTTACTCGCGTAGTGGCATAAATCACATGTGGATTTTGAAAAACTCTAAAGATCTTTTGGATAACCTGAAATCAAGATCTTTCTCTCAGGTATCCTCCATCAAAACGTTTGATTTTTCAACTCTATATACCACCCTACCGCATGACAAATTAAAAACCCGCTTAAAAGAAACAATTCATAAAGCTTTTAGTCATAGAAATTATGGCTCAAAATGTGTTGTGTTAGGCTACAATTCCACATATTTTTCAAACAAAATTCATAAAGGTAAAACATGCTACTCCGAGGAACAAGTGATCAGTATGCTGGAGTTCCTCGCCTTTAATTTCACATACAGGTATATTGATGACGTTTTATCTATCAATAATTCTAGATTTGCAGAATATCTTCCATTGATATATCCTCCAGAGCTGGAAGTTAAAGAGACCACCGATACAGCTTCGTCCGCATCATTTTTGGACTTATACCTCGAATTTGACGACAGTGGTCAACTCAGTACTAAAATTTATGATAAGCGGGACGACTTCAATTTTAAAATCAAAAATTTTCCAAACATGTGCAGCAATATACCAGCTTCTCCTGCATATGGTGTTTACATCTCGCAATTGATTCGCTATGCAAGGGCCAGTAGCAATTATTCTGATTTCCTGAAACGTCATCTTCATCTGAGAAACAGGCTACTGGACCAGGGCTATTAAAAGATTCGCCTTATTCGATCTCTTAAAAAGTTTATATTCCGATACCAATATCTTGTCGAAATATATTCCGTCTTTGCAGAAAAAATTATAAGCGATGCATTTTCATATAGTGAAAATGTATAAAGATAAAGAAGTAAAAAATGTCAAGAATTTTTTTGTCAATGTGTGACGTAAAAATATTTTTGACATTTACGTCACCGAATGTGGTACTGCTTTGACAACTATATTACCTATTTTGTTCCTGTATTTAAATACTGTTACAGTGACAGCCGGAACCTTTGAACCGTAATGAGAGCGGGAGGTTTGGCGTCTTAAAATCTGATTCAACCCACCATTTCTTTAGAAATGCCTGTACCAATTCAGGGTCATTACGGTT
This sequence comes from Bathymodiolus septemdierum, assembly GCA_963383655.1. Classification (NCBI taxonomy): domain Eukaryota; kingdom Metazoa; phylum Mollusca; class Bivalvia; order Mytilida; family Modiolidae; genus Bathymodiolus; species Bathymodiolus septemdierum. The sequence goes on from OY726518.1 coordinate 130,064,331, forward strand.
TTCACAGTTTTCCGGTTGTTGACTGATTTTGTCTGTTTATATAACTATGAGTTTTGACTTTCCCTTTGTAAGATTGTTCGGAGTTCGGTAATTTTGTTATTACCTTTATTTAATCTATTTATCACATATTTTGCCAGCGCAGATAGCATGTTATTGCCTTCGTAAAATGTTATTGCCCGGAGGCAAATAACACGCCGCAAATTATGCTTTTATTACACATGCAACTTCGGCGTTATTTCAATAAAATATGTGATAACATACAATACAATACAATATTGGAAAACCAAATAATGAAAAACAATCTTTGGGAGTAAGTCGATTAAAGAGCATCAACAGGATATCCAAAATCAACTATGATCTCGAATAAAACTTAAAACATTAAACCTCCAATATAACTTAAAACATTAAACCTCGATATAACTTAAAACATTAAACCTCGAATATAACTTAAAACATTCAACCTCGAATATAGCTTAAAAACATTAAACCTCCAATGTAACTTAAAACATTAAACCTCGAATATATCTTAAAACATTAAACCTCGAATATAACTTAAAACATTAAACCTCCAATATAGCTTAAAACATTAAACCTCGAATATAACTTAAAACATTAAACCTCGAATATAACTTAAAACATTCAACCTCGAATATAGCTTAAAACATTCAACCTCGAATATAACTTAAAACATTAAACCTCGAATATAACTTAAAACATTCAACCTCGAATATAACTTACAACATTAAACCTCGAATATAACTTAAAACATTCAACCTCGAATATAGCTTAAAACATTCAACCTCGAATATAACTTAAAACATTCAACCTCGAATATAACCTACAACATTAAACCTCGAATATAACTTAAAACATTCAACCTCGAATATAACTTGAAACGTTCAACCTCGAATATAACTTAAAACATTAAACCTCGAATATAACTTAAAACATTAAACCTCGAATACAACTTAAAACATTCAACCTCGAATATAACTTAAAACATTAAACTGTTTTTCTGAATGTTTCGGTTGCTTCTTATTTCGCCTTGACCTTATGATATGTTGCCATAGCTTACCGTCCGTCGTAATATATGATACACCTTTCCCCAAATGCTATTTACGTTACGCCATTCTCACTTGCTGCTACTTACCTTAACTTTCACCTTGAAATCGCCAACGGAGGAAACAAAACTACGACAACGTGAAGACGTCACTTTTCCCATAGTCAAATTCACTTTGATCAGTAGCAATATTCCGGCAACACCAGCGTATGAAATTTACATTTCACAATTAATATGTTATTCTAGGACTTGTGTCCAGTACAATAATTTTCTGGAAATAGCTCAGCTGCTCACGCAAACGTTACTCAAATAATGCTTCGTTGCTGCCATGGTAAAGTGATCGCTACAAAAATCATACGATCATCACCATGGACTGGTTGATTGCTACGCAATTTCCATTTCTCAAATAACAATGAACCTGTTTGCCTTTATGAAGATTGTTTTCTTTCCACTATCACCGGCAATACTTTTACCTGACTAACCTTTAGCGAGCACCTGGATTCACCCGTGGGTTTTGGTCCGTGTTGATTATCTTATTAGTTTTCTATGTTGTGTCGTTTTTTGTTTTTTGTTTGTTTGCTTGGTTGTCCTCGTCCTGTATCTTGTATGCCTAATGTTGCCACAGAGTTTCTTGATTGTCTTGTATGCCTAATGTTGTCACAGAGTTTCTTGATTGTCTTGTATGCCTAATGTTGCCACAGAGTTTCTTGATTGTCTTGTATGCCTAATGTTGCCACAGAGTTTCTTGATTATCTTGTATGCCTAATGTTGCCACAGAGTTTCTTGATTGTCTTGTATGCCTAATGTTGCCACAGAGTTTCTTGATTGTCCTGTATGCCTAATGTTGCCACAGAGTTTCTTGATTGTCTTGTATGCCTAATGTTGCCACAGAGTTTCTTGATTGTCTTGTATGCCTAATGTTGTCACAGAGTTTCTTGATTGTCTTGTATGCCTAATGTTGCCACAGAGTTTCTTGATTGTCTTGTATGCCTAATGTTGCCACAGAGTTTCTTGATTATCTTGTATGCCTAATGTTGCCACAGAGTTTCTTGATTGTCTTGTATGCCTAATGTTGCCACAGAGTTTCTTGATTGTCTTGTATGCCTAATGTTGTCACAGAGTTTCTTGATTGCCCCTTCTGTTTTCTGTAGCATTTATTTGCCCAAACACTATTCAAACTGCTTCATTTAATCATTGTATTTACTATGCAATAAATGTATGCGAATTTTGTCATGTAAAGAGGTTTCCTAATCCCAACATAAGTCCTTCATTGTGACTATGCTACTCTGTTACATGACAAATCTGTATTAAGTCAGTAAGTCTCTTCAGACAGACGTATAAACTACATTGAGTAGCACACTCTATACCAACGAATATTATAATGTTTAAGACATAGTAAGTTTGTCTTTAATCTGCTGAAATGCACAGGAAAGCGAATTATGAGGTAATAAGTCGGAAGTCGATTCATGTAACTTCCCATAAATCTCGCACGAAATATTGATTGTCTTTTTGAGTGGAAGCGAATCTGTGCAGGTTTTCTTTTTAAAGTATGTTTATATATATATATTGCCGTTGAAGATTCAGTTATCAAGAGTGGAGGGTTTCGACCCCATTAACCTGTTTAACCCCGTCACATATGTGGACCTGTCCCAAGCCAAGAACTGGATTTCCAGCGTCATATGTCATGGTGTTTTTGTGTTCTGTGAGTTCAGTTAAGATGACAGGTTAATGTTTGTTTTGTTAATATTGGTTGAAATGATGACCATCACTGTTTAAACTTTCTTTTCATAACTTCTGAAAAAACTATGTGTCCCATGCCATATTGGACCACTCCCACTCCAACAATTAGTTTGGCACGGTTCCTCAGTTTTTGTTTGTTTGTCTTTTTTTTGGAAGTTTTGACATTGAAGGATACACAATATGTTTTTTTTTATATTGCAACACGGTGTGAAACAGGCCAGAAAAGCGTCCACAAGACTTGCTTTTCTATCTCTTAACACAAATCGACCAAATAAGTTTTTTTTATATATATCATTGTATATTATATTTCCGACAACATACATATATTGTATGTACACCCAAGCCATTCATACCATTTATCATTGCACCATGCACGATAATTTGGTAGTGTTGAAAGTTTCTGTTATAAATAGCAATTAGCTTTGAAAACACTGGTCATCTATATGACCCATAAAATATATAAATATTACAAAAAGCTTTTTTTTTATATTACTTCACATTTTATCTTTCAGACCGTTAGTGTCTTGGTTTCTGTGGTTACACTGACAGCCATATCCGTAGAGCGATACCTTGCTATATGTCAACCACTATCATTCAGAAGCTCCAGATTCCGAACAGCTGTTTCCGTTGTAGTAATATGGGTCCTATCGTTAGCGTCATCATGTCCAGTTCTTATTTTTATGACACTGTTTCCAGACGATAAAGTCCCTTCTTCATTTGTTTTACTTACAAGCTGTAGATCTTCTAACGCCAACCTTGAGTATAAGTTTCAAATATGTCTGATGGTGGCATTTTTCTTGGTTCCATTACTGATAATGACATATACATACATTCGGATAGCCCTGTGTTTGTGGCGAAGCAGTACTTCTGGACTAGTAGCTCTAGGTAAGTTATTATGAGAATATTAGATATGGAATTAAAACCTAAAACACATCTAAATCCAATCATTACAAACGACTAGTCTGTGTATATCCCTGTGGTAATAGTTGTATATAGTGACCATTGTATTTGTATGTCTATATGTTGTATCTGTGATAGTACTTTTGTTTGCAGCATATAGTTATCAAGCTTAGCGCTTCCCGATAACGATGCAATAGTTTCTATAAATTGCATTGTATTTACATACATTAAATGCGTATCTACATGTAAGTGATCCGTATCGTGTACTAGGTATTTGTTCTTACATGTATTCAATTTTCCTCAACGCCATCATGCAGACGTATTGTCAAAGAAATACTTTGTATGCATAAGTAATTGGACTGCATGACACGTTATATTTTGCGTAAATACAGGTATTAGATAAAAATGTTAATCACTTTCATGTACGTCATTGATGAAGTACGTTGATCAAACAGTGTTATTTAACGATACACTTATAGCCTCTATAAAATCGTTGAAGTATGGAAGCTGTTTATACTGATAATTGTGTTGATAAGGAAAACTAAAAGGGTTAATTGGGAACTGCATAGAATGAAATCAAATAGACAAGACAACACTCGTATTTTGAAGTTCTCATTAAATGAAGTAGCAGAATTATTTGGTTTGCTAACAGTTTATCTCATCTCGTCTTGTAAATAATGACTTAAGTCATATTATATAATTAACTCGTACATATTGTGAATATACATCTACACTGAAAAAAGTTCCATATGTTAAAGATTTGTTAGGTTACTTTTAGTTCATTGACTATATCATTTTAACAATATGATGCTAAGTTATAGTTTATTAACGCTATTCTTTAGCACTTATAGTTAGCATAAATACCAAAACCATTAAGAGGGCTTTGGTGTTTAGCGCCACTTTCAACAATATTTCAGCTATATCGTGACGGTCAGTCTTATTGGTAGAGGAAACCAAGTACCAGGAGAAAACAGTTAAAAGGAAATCCAGGCTGTAGAATATCTTGTGACATTTGGATACAGCCACGCTGCAATGGATGTTGTTACCCATGAAAGAGATACTGTTGAGACATCAAACTCATCTCCGTTAACGAAACTCTTTGGGCGCTCACAATACCCCCACAATCAAAGTCTATAATCGGCGGATATGCGGTTGTAAAGCTCTACTTAAGAACAGTTCATTTGGCTTTGTATTGAAGACCCATACAAAGATGGTATGTCGAGACGGATTCTACTGTTTACTATACGAGATCCACCTTAAATCCGGATATGGCATAACACCTAGTTGTACGTTGAAGAAAAATAACATTACTATTGTTAATCATATGGTAATCATACAACTTCCTGGGAAATATAAAACAGCAAAAAAAGCGAGGTTCCTTTACTTTAATTTGTGTCTAAGTGTAATGTTGGATAGTCTCTAGTGTTTATCTAAATCCATATCCTTTCTTACGACAAGATGTTTCTTTACTTTAAGTTGTGTCTACGTGTAATGTTGGATAGTCTCTAGTGTTTATCTAAATCCATATCCTTTCTTACTACAAGATGTTTCTTTACTTTAAGTTGTGTCTAAGTGTAATGTTGGATAGTCTCTCATGTTCATTTACATCCACATCCTTTCTTACTACAAGATGTTTCTTTACTTTAATTTGTGTCTAAGTGTAATGTTGGATAGTCTCTAGTGTTTATTTAAATCCATATCGTTTCTTACTACAAGATGTATCTTTACTTTAAGTTGTGACTACGTGTAATGTTGGATAGTCTGTAGTGTTTATTTAGATCCATATCCTTTCTTACTACAATATGTTTCTTGACTTTAAGTTGTGTCTACGTGTAATGTTGGATAGTCTCTAGTGTTTATTTAGATCCATATCCTTTCTTACTACAATATGTTTCTTTACTTTAAGTTGTGTCTACGTGTAATGTTGGATAGTCTGAAGTGTTTATTTAAATCCATATCCTTTCTTACTACAATATGTTTCTTTGCTTTAAGTTGTGTCTACGTGTAATGTTGGATAGTCAGTAGTGTTTATTTAAATCCATATCCTTTCTTACTACAAGATGTTTCTTTACTTTAAGTTGTGTCTACGTGTAATGTTGGATAGTCTCTAGTGTTTATTTAGATCCATATCCTTTCTTACTACAATATGTTTCTTGACTTTAAGTTGTGTCTACGTGTAATGTTGGATAGTCTCTAGTGTTTATTTAGATCCATATCCTTTCTTACTACAATATGTTTCTTTACTTTAAGTTGTGTCTACGTGTAATGTTGGATAGTCTGAAGTGTTTATTTAAATCCATATCCTTTCTTACTACAAGATGCTTCTTTACTTTAAGTTGTGTCTACGTGTAATGTTGGATAGTCTCTAGTGTTTATTTAGATCCATATCCTTTCTTACTACAATATGTTTCTTTACTTTAAGTTGTGTCTACGTGTAATGTTGGATAGTCTGAAGTGTTTATTTAAATCCATATCCTTTCTTACTACAATATGTTTCTTTACTTTAAGTTGTCTCTACGTGTAATATTGGATAGTCTCTAGTGTTTATTTAGATCCATATCCTTTCTTACTACAATATGTTTCTTGACTTTAAGTTGTGTCTACGTGTAATGTTGGATAGTCTCTAGTGTTTATTTAGATCCATATCCTTTCTTACTACAATATGTTTCTTTACTTTAAGTTGTGTCTACGTGTAATGTTGGATAGTCTGAAGTGTTTATTTAAATCCATATCCTTTCTTACTACAATATGTTTCTTTGCTTTAAGTTGTGTCTACGTGTAATGTTGAATAGTCTGTAGTGTTTATTTAAATCCATATCCTTTCTTACTACAATATGTTTCTTTACTTTAAGTTGTGTCGACGTGTAATGTTGGATAGTCAGTAGTGTTTATTTAAATCCATATCCTTTCTTACTACAAGATGCTTCTTTACTTTAAGTTGTGTCTACGTGTAATGTTGAATAGTCTGTAGTGTTTATTTAAATCCATATCCTTTCTTACTACAAGCTGTTTCTTTACTTTAAGTTGTGTCTACGTGTAATGTTGGATAGTCTGTAGTGTTTATTTAAATCCATATCCTTTCTTACTACAAGATGTTTCTTAACTTTAAGTTGTGTCTACGTGTAATGTTGAATAGTCTCTAGTGTTTATTTAAATCCATATCCTTTCTTACTACAATATGTTTCTTTACTTTAATTTGTGTCGACGTGTAATGTTGGATAGTCTCTAGTGTTTATTTAAATCCATATCCTTTCTTACTACAATATGTTTCTTTACTTTAAGTTGTGTCTACGTGTAATGTTGGATAGTCTGTAGTGTTTATTTAGATCTATATCCTTTCTTACTACAGAATGTTTCTTTACTTTAAGTTGTGTCTACGTGTAATGTTGAATAGTCTGTAGTGTTTATTTAAATCCATATCCTTTCTTACTACAAAATGTTTCTTTACTTTAAGTTGTATCTACGTGTAATGTTGGATAGTCTGTAGTGTTTATTTAAATCCATATCCTTTCTTACTACAATATGTTTCTTTACTTTAAGTTGTGTCTATTTGTAATGTTTAATAGTCTGCAGTGTTTATTTAAATCCATATCCTTTGTTACTACAAGCTGTTTCTTTACTTTAATTTGTGTCTACGTGTAATGTTGGATAGTCTGTAGTGTTTATTTAAATCCATATCCTTTCTTACTACAAGATGTTTCTTTACTTTAAGTTGTGTCTACGTGTAATGTGGAATAGTCTGTAGTGTTTATTTAAATCCATATCCTTTCTTACTACAAGATGTATCTTTACTTTAAGTTGTGTCTACGTGTAATGTTGGATAGTCTGTAGTGTTTATTTAAATTCATATCCTTTCTTACTACAAGCTGTTTCTTTACTTTAAGTTGTGTCTACGTGTAATGTTGGATAGTCTGTAGTGTTTATTTAAATCCATATCCTTTCTTACTACAAGCTGTTTCTTTACTTTAAGTTGTGTCTACGTGTAATGTTGGATAGTCTGTAGTGTTTATTTAAATCCATATCCTTTCTTACTACAAGTTGTTTCTTTACTTTAAGTTGTGTCTACGTGTAATGTTGGATAGTCTGTAGTGTTTATTTAAATCCATATCCTTTCTTACTACAATATGTTTCTTTATTTTAAGTTGTGTCTATTTGTAATGTTGAATAGTCTGTAGTGTTTATTTAAATCCATATCCTTTCTTACTACAAGCTGTTTCTTTACTTTAATTTGTGTCTACGTGTAATGTTGGATAGTCTGTAGTGTTTATTTAAATCCATATCCTTTCTTACTACAAGATGCTTCTTTACTTTAAGTTGTGTCTACGTGTAATGTGGAATAGTCTGTAGTGTTTATTTAAATCCATATCCTTTCTTACTACAAGATGTATCTTTACTTTAAGTTGTGTCTACGTGTAATGTTGGATAGTCTGTAGTGTTTATTTAAATTCATATCCTTTCTTACTACAAGCTGTTTCTTTACTTTAAGTTGTGTCTACGTGTAATGTTGGATAGTCTGTAGTGTTTATTTAAATCCATATCCTTTCTTACTACAAGCTGTTTCTTTACTTTAAGTTGTGTCTACGTGTAATGTTGGATAGTCTGTAGTGTTTATTTAGATCCATATCCTTTCTTACTACAAGTTGTTTCTTTACTTTAAGTTGTGTCTACGTGTAATGTTGGATAGTCTGTAGTGTTTATTTAAATCCATATCCTTTCTTACTACAAGTTGTTTCTTTACTTTAATTTGTGTCTACATTTAATGTTGGATAGTCTGTAGTGTTTATTTAAATCCATATCATTTCTTACTACAAGATGTTTCTTTACTTTAAGTTGCCTCTACGTGTAATGTTGGATAGTCTCTAGTGTTTATTTAAATCCATATCCTTTCTTACTACAAGCTGTTTCTTTACTTTAAGTTGTGACTACGTGTAATGTTGGATAGTCTGTAGTGTTTATTTAAATCATATCCTTTCTTACTACAAGCTGTTTGTTTACTTTAAGTTGTGTCTACGTGTAATGTTGGATAGTCTGTAGTGTTTATTTAAATGCCTATACTTTCTTACTACACGCTGTTTCTTTACTTTAAGTTGTGTCTACGTGTAATGTTGGATAGTCTGTAGTGTTTATTTAAATCCATATCCTTTCTTACTACAAGCTGTTTCTTTACTTTAAGTTGTGTCTACGTGTAATGTTGGATAGTCTGTAGTGTTTATTTAAATCCATATACTTTCTTACTACAAGTTGTTTCTTTACTTTAAGTTGTGTCTACGTGTAATGTTGGATAGTCTGTAGTGTTTATTTAAATCCATATCCTTTCTTACTACAAGTTGTTTCTTTACTTTAATTTGTGTCTACATGTAATGTTAGATAGTCTGTAGTGTTTATTTAAATCCATATCCTTTCTTACTACAAGATGTTTCTTTACTTTAAGTTGCCTCTACGTGTAATGTTGGATAGTCTGTAGTGTTTATTTAAATCCATATCCTTTCTTACTACAAGCTGTTTCTTTACTTTAAGTTGTGTCTACGTGTAATGTTGGATAGTCTCTAGTGTTTATTTAAATCCATATCCTTTCTTACTACAAGCTGTTTCTTTACTTTAAGTTGTGTCTACGTGTAATGTTGGATAGTTTGTCGTGTTTATTTAAATGCATATCCTTTCTTACTACAGGCTGTTTCTTTACTTTAAGTTGTGTCTACGTGTAATGTTGGATAGTCTGTAGTGTTTATTTAAATCCATATCCTTTCTTACTACAAGATGTTTCTTAACTTTAAGTTGTGTCTACGTGTAATGTTGAATAGTCTCTAGTGTTTATTTAAATCCATATCCTTTCTTACTACAATATGTTTCTTTACTTTAATTTGTGTCGACGTGTAATGTTGGATAGTCTCTAGTGTTTATTTAAATCCATATCCTTTCTTACTACAATATGTTTCTTTACTTTAAGTTGTGTCTACGTGTAATGTTGGATAGTCTGTAGTGTTTATTTAGATCTATATCCTTTCTTACTACAGAATGTTTCTTTACTTTAAGTTGTGTCTACGTGTAATGTTGAATAGTCTGTAGTGTTTATTTAAATCCATATCCTTTCTTACTACAAAATGTTTCTTTACTTTAAGTTGTATCTACGTGTAATGTTGGATAGTCTGTAGTGTTTATTTAAATCCATATCCTTTCTTACTACAATATGTTTCTTTACTTTAAGTTGTGTCTATTTGTAATGTTTAATAGTCTGCAGTGTTTATTTAAATCCATATCCTTTGTTACTACAAGCTGTTTCTTTACTTTAATTTGTGTCTACGTGTAATGTTGGATAGTCTGTAGTGTTTATTTAAATCCATATCCTTTCTTACTACAAGATGTTTCTTTACTTTAAGTTGTGTCTACGTGTAATGTGGAATAGTCTGTAGTGTTTATTTAAATCCATATCCTTTCTTACTACAAGATGTATCTTTACTTTAAGTTGTGTCTACGTGTAATGTTGGATAGTCTGTAGTGTTTATTTAAATTCATATCCTTTCTTACTACAAGCTGTTTCTTTACTTTAAGTTGTGTCTACGTGTAATGTTGGATAGTCTGTAGTGTTTATTTAAATCCATATCCTTTCTTACTACAAGCTGTTTCTTTACTTTAAGTTGTGTCTACGTGTAATGTTGGATAGTCTGTAGTGTTTATTTAAATCCATATCCTTTCTTACTACAAGTTGTTTCTTTACTTTAAGTTGTGTCTACGTGTAATGTTGGATAGTCTGTAGTGTTTATTTAAATCCATATCCTTTCTTACTACAATATGTTTCTTTATTTTAAGTTGTGTCTATTTGTAATGTTGAATAGTCTGTAGTGTTTATTTAAATCCATATCCTTTCTTACTACAAGCTGTTTCTTTACTTTAATTTGTGTCCACGTGTAATGTTGGATAGTCTGTAGTGTTTATTTAAATCCATATCCTTTCTTACTACAAGATGCTTCTTTACTTTAAGTTGTGTCTACGTGTAATGTGGAATAGTCTGTAGTGTTTATTTAAATCCATATCCTTTCTTACTACAAGATGTATCTTTACTTTAAGTTGTGTCTACGTGTAATGTTGGATAGTCTGTAGTGTTTATTTAAATTCATATCCTTTCTTACTACAAGCTGTTTCTTTACTTTAAGTTGTGTCTACGTGTAATGTTGGATAGTCTGTAGTGTTTATTTAAATCCATATCCTTTCTTACTACAAGCTGTTTCTTTACTTTAAGTTGTGTCTACGTGTAATGTTGGATAGTCTGTAGTGTTTATTTAGATCCATATCCTTTCTTACTACAAGTTGTTTCTTTACTTTAAGTTGTGTCTACGTGTAATGTTGGATAGTCTGTAGTGTTTATTTAAATCCATATCCTTTCTTACTACAAGTTGTTTCTTTACTTTAATTTGTGTCTACATTTAATGTTGGATAGTCTGTAGTGTTTATTTAAATCCATATCATTTCTTACTACAAGATGTTTCTTTACTTTAAGTTGCCTCTACGTGTAATGTTGGATAGTCTCTAGTGTTTATTTAAATCCATATCCTTTCTTACTACAAGCTGTTTCTTTACTTTAAGTTGTGACTACGTGTAATGTTGGATAGTCTGTAGTGTTTATTTAAATCATATCCTTTCTTACTACAAGCTGTTTGTTTACTTTAAGTTGTGTCTACGTGTAATGTTGGATAGTCTGTAGTGTTTATTTAAATGCCTATACTTTCTTACTACACGCTGTTTCTTTACTTTAAGTTGTGTCTACGTGTAATGTTGGATAGTCTGTAGTGTTTATTTAAATCCATATCCTTTCTTACTACAAGCTGTTTCTTTACTTTAAGTTGTGTCTACGTGTAATGTTGGATAGTCTGTAGTGTTTATTTAAATCCATATACTTTCTTACTACAAGTTGTTTCTTTACTTTAAGTTGTGTCTACGTGTAATGTTGGATAGTCTGTAGTGTTTATTTAAATCCATATCCTTTCTTACTACAAGTTGTTTCTTTACTTTAATTTGTGTCTACATGTAATGTTAGATAGTCTGTAGTGTTTATTTAAATCCATATCCTTTCTTACTACAAGATGTTTCTTTACTTTAAGTTGCCTCTACGTGTAATGTTGGATAGTCTGTAGTGTTTATTTAAATCCATATCCTTTCTTACTACAAGCTGTTTCTTTACTTTAAGTTGTCTCTACGTGTAATGTTGGATAGTCTCTAGTGTTTATTTAAATCCATATCCTTTCTTACTACAAGCTGTTTCTTTACTTTAAGTTGTGTCTACGTGTAATGTTGGATAGTTTGTCGTGTTTATTTAAATGCATATCCTTTCTTACTACAGGCTGTTTCTTTACTTTAAGTTGTGTCTACGTGTAATGTTGGATAATCTGTAGTGTTTATTTAAATCCATATCCTTTCTTACTACAAGTTATTTCTTTACTTTAAGTTGTGTCTACGTGTAATGTTGGATAGTCTGTAGTGTTTATTTAAATCCATATCCTTTCTTACTACAATATGTTTCTTTACTTTAAGTTGTCTCAACGTGTAATGTTGGATAGTCTGTAGTGTTTATTTAGATCCATATCGTTTCTTACTACAATATGTTTCTTTACTTTAAGTTATGTCTACGTGTAATGTTGGATAGTCTGTAGTGTTTATTTAAATCCATATCCTTTCTTACTATTTAAATCCATATCCTTTCTTGCTATAAGATGTTTCTTTACTTTAAATTGTGTCTACGTGTAATGTTGGATAGTCTCTAGTGTTTATTTAGATCCATATCCTTTCTTACTACAATATGTTTCTTTACTTTAAGTTGTGTCTACGTGTAATGTTGGATAGTCTCTAGTGCTTATTTAAATCCATATCCTTTCTTACTGCAAGTTATTTCTTTACTTTAAGTTGTGTCTACGTGTAATGTTGGATAGTCTCTAGTGTTTATTTAAATCCATATCCTTTCTTACTACAAGATGTTTCTTTACTTTAAGTTGTGTCTACGTGTAATGTTGGATAGTCTGTAGTGTTTATTTAAATCCATATCCTTTCTTACTACAATATGTTTCTTTACTTTAAGTTGTGTCTACGTGTAATGTTGGATAGTCTGTAGTGTTTATTTAAATCCATATCCTTTCTTACGACAAGATGTTTCTTTACTTTAAGTTGTGTCTACGTGTAATGTTGGATAGTCTGTAGTGTTTATTTAAATCCATATCCTTTCTTACTACAATATGTTTCTTTACTTTAATTTGTATCTATGTGTAACGACAGATCGTCTCTCATGTTTATTTAGATCCATATCCTTTCTTACTACAATATGTTTTTTTACTTTAAGTTGTGTCTACTTGTAATGTTGGATAGTCTCTAGTGTTTATTTAGATCCATATCCTTTCTTACTACAATATGTTTCTTTACTTTAAATTGTGTCTACTTGTAATGTTGGATAGTCTGTAGTGTTTATTTAAATCCATATCCTTTCTTACTACAAGATGTTTCTTTACTTTAAGTTGTGTCTACGTGTAATGTTGGATAGTCTCTAGTGTTTATTTAGATCCATATCCTTTCTTACTACAATATATTTCTTTACTTTAAGTTGTCTCTACGTGTAATGTTGGATAGTCTCTAGTGTTTATTTAAATCGATATCCTTTCTTGCTACAAGATGTTTCTTTACTTTAAGATGTGTCTACGTGTAATGTTGGATAGTCTGTAGTGTTTATTTAGATCCATATCCTTTCTTACTACAAGATGTTTCTTTACTTTAAGTTGTGTCTACGTGTAATGTTGGATAGTCTCTAGTGTTTATTTAAATCCATATCATTTCTTACTACAAGATGTTTCTTTACTTTAAGTTGTGTCTACGTGTAATGTTGGATAGTCTGTAGTGTTTATTTAGATCCATATCCTTTCTTACTACAATATGTTTCTTTACTTTAAGTTGTGTTTACGTGTAATGTTGGATAGTCTCTAGTGTTTATTTAAATCTATATCCTTTCTTACTACAAGATGTTTCTTTACTATAAGTTGTGTCTACGTGTAATGTTGGATAGTCTGTAGTGTTTATTTAGATCCATATTCTTTCTTACTACAATATGTTTCTTTACTTTAAGTTGTGTCTACGTGTAATGTTGGATAGTCTCTAGTGTTTATTTAAATCCGTATCCTTTCTTACTACAATATGTTTCTTTACTTTAAGTTGTGTCTACGTGTAATGTTGGATAGTCTGTAGTGTTTATTTAGACTCATATCCTTTCTTACTACAATATGTTTCTTTACTTTCAGTTGTGTCTACGTGTAATGTTGGATAGTCTGTAGTGTTTATTTAAATCCATATCCTTTCTTACTACAAGATGTTTCTTTACTTTAAGTTGTGTCTACGTGTAATGTTGGATAGTCTCTAGTGTTCATTTAAATCCATATCCTTTCTTACTACAATATGTTTCTTTACTCTAAATTGTGTTCCTTTTTTTGAATATTTTTCTATGTGTAATGTTAGATAGTCTCTCATGTTCATTTACATCCTTATCCTTTCTTACGACAAGCTGATCCTTTGCTTTAGTTTGTATCTATGTGTAACGACAGATCGTCTCTCATCTTTATTTAGATCCATATCCTTTCTTACTACAAGATGTTTCTTTACTTTAAGTTGTGTCTACGTGTAATGTTGGATAGTCTCTAGTGTTTATTTAGATCCATATCCTTTCTTACTACAATATGTTTCTTTACTTTAAGTTGTGTCTACGTGTAATGTTGGATAGTCTCTAGTGTTTATTTAAATCCATATCCTTTCTTACAACAAGATGTTTCTTTACTTTAAGTTGTGTCTACGTGTAATGTTGGATAGTCTCTAGTGTTTATTTACATCCGTATCCTTTCTTACGACAAGCTGTTCCTTTACTTTAATTTGTATCTATGTGTAACGACAGATCGTCTCTCATGTTTATTTAGATCCATATCCTTTCTTACTACAAGATGTTTCTTTACTTTAAGTTGTGTCTACGTGTAATGTTGGATAGTCTCTAGTGTTTATTTAGATCCATATCCTTTCTTACTACAATATGTTTCTTTACTTTAAGTTGTCTCTACGTGTAATGTTGGATAGTCTGTAGTGTTTATTTAAATCCATATCCTTTCTTACTACAAACTGTTTCATTACTTTAAGTTGTCTCTACGTGTAATGTTGGATAGTCTCTAGTGTTTATTTAGATCCATATCCTTTCTTACTACAAGATGTTTCTTTACTTTAAGTTGTGTCTACGTGTAATGTTGGATAGTCTCTAGTGTTTATTTAGATCCATATCCTTTCTTACTACAAGCTTTTTCTTTAATTTAAGTTGTGTCTACGTGTAATGTTGGATAGTCTGTAGTGTTTATTTAGATCCATATCCTTTCTTACTACAAGATGTTTCTTTACTTTAAGTTGTGTCTTCGTGTAATGTTGGATAGTCTGTAGTGTTTATTTAAATCCATATCCTTTCTTACTACAAGCTGTTTCATTACTTTAAGTAGTGTCTACGTGTAATGTTGGATAGTCTCTAGTGTTTATTTAAATCCATATCCTTTCTTACTACAAGCTGTTTCTTTAATTTAAGTTGTGTCTACGTGTAATGTTGGATAGTCTGTAGTGTTTATTTAAATCCATATCCTTTCTTGCTAAAAGGTGTTTCTTTACTTTAAGTTGTGACTACGTGTAATGTTGGATAGTCTGTAGTGTTTATTTAAATCCATATCCTTTCTTACTACAATATGTTTCTTTACTATAAGGTGTCTCTACGTGTAATGTTGGATAGTCTCTAGTGTTTATTTAGATCCATATCCTTTCTTACTACAATATGTTTCTTTACTTTAAGTTGTGTCTACTTGTCATGTTGGATAGTCTGTAGTGTTTATTTAAATCCATATCCTTTCTTACTACAAGATGTTTCTTTACTTTAAGTTGTGTCTACGTGTAATGTTGGATAGTCTCTAGTGTTTATTTAGATCCATATCCTTTCTTACTACAATATGTTTCTTTACTTTAAGTTGTCTCTACGTGTAATGTTGGATAGTCTCTAGTGTTTATTTAAATCGATATCCTTTCTTACTACAAGATGTTTCTTTACTTTAAGATGTGTCTACGTGTAATGTTGGATAGTCTGTAGTGTTTATTTAGATCCATATCCTTTCTTACTACAAGATGTTTCTTTACTTTAAGTTGTGTCTACGTGTAATGTTGGATAGTCTCTAGTGTTTATTTAAATCCATATCATTTCTTACTACAAGATGTTTCTTTACTTTAAGTTGTGTCTACGTGTAATGTTGGATAGTCTGTAGTGTTTATTTAGATCCATATCCTTTCTTACTACAATATGTTTCTTTACTTTAAGTTGTGTTTACGTGTAATGTTGGATAGTCTCTAGTGTTTATTTAAATCTATATCCTTTCTTACTACAAGATGTTTCTTTACTATAAGTTGTGTCTACATGTAATGTTGGATAGTCTGTAGTGTTTATTTAGATCCATATCCTTTCTTACTACAATATGTTTCTTTACTTTAAGTTGTGTCTACGTGTAATGTTGGATAGTCTCTAGTGTTTATTTAAATCCATATCCTTTCTTACTACAAGCTGTTTCTTTAATTTAAGTTGTGTCTACGTGTAATGTTGGATAGTCTGTAGTGTTTATTTAAATCCATATCCTTTCTTGCTAAAAGGTGTTTCTTTACTTTAAGTTGTGACTACGTGTAATGTTGGATAGTCTATAGTGTTTATTTAGATTCATATCCTTTCTTACTACAATATGTTTCTTTACTTTCAGTTGTGTCTACGTGTAATGTTGGATAGTCTGTAGTGTTTATTTAAATCCATATCCTTTCTTACTACAAGATGTTTCTTTACTTTAAGTTGTGTCTACGTGTAATGTTGGATAGTCTCTAGTGTTCATTTAAATCCATATCCTTTCTTACTACAATATGTTTCTTTACTCTAAATTGTGTTCCTTTTCTTGAATATTTTTCTATGTGTAATGTTAGATAGTCTCTCATGTTCATTTACATCCATATCCTTTCTTACGACAAGCTGATCCTTTGCTTTAATTTGTATCTATGTGTAACGACAGATCGTCTCTCATCTTTATTTAGATCCATATCCTTTCTTACTACAAGATGTTTCTTTACTTTAAGTTGTGTCTACGTGTAATGTTGGATAGTCTCTAGTGTTTATTTAGATCCATATCCTTTCTTACTACAATATGTTTCTTTACTTTAAGTTGTGTCTACGTGTAATGTTGGATAGTCTCTAGTGTTTATTTAAATCCATATCCTTTCTTACTACAAGATGTTTCTTTACTTTAAGTTGTGTCTACGTGTAATGTTGGATAGTCTCTAGTGTTTATTTACATCCATATCCTTTCTTACGACAAGCTGTTCCTTTACTTTAATTTGTATCTATGTGTAACGACAGACCGTCTCTCATGTTTATTTAGATCCATATCCTTTCTTACTACAAGATGTTTCTTTACTTTAAGTTGTGTCTACGTGTAATGTTGGATAGTCTCTAGTGTTTATTTAGATCCATATCCTTTCTTACTACAATATGTTTCATTACTTTAAGTTGTATCTACGTGTAATGTTGGATAGTCTCTAGTGTTTATTTAGATCCATATCCTTTCTTACTACAAATATGTTTCTTTACTTTAAGTTGTGTCTACGTGTAATGTTGGATAGTCTGTAGTGTTTATTTAAATCCATATCCTTTCTTACTACAAGATGTTTCTTTACTTTAAGTTGTGTCTACGTGTAATGTTGGATAGTCTGTAGTGTTTATTTAAATCCATATCCTTTCTTGCTACAATATGTTTCTTTACTTTAATTTGTATCTATGTGTAACGACAGATCGTCTCTCATGTTTATTTAGATCCATATCCTTTCTTACTACAAGATGTTTCTTTACTTTAAGTTGTGTCTACGTGTAATGTTGGATAGTCTCTAGTGTTTATTTAGATCCATATCCTTTCTTACTACAAGATGTTTCTTTACTTTAAGTTGTGTCTACGTGTAATGTTGGATAGTTTCTAGTGTTTATTTAAGTCCATATCCTTTCTTACTACAAGTTGTTTCTTTACTTTAAGTTGTGTCTACGTGTAATGTTGGATAGTCTGTAGTGTTTATTTAAATCCATATCCTTTCTTACTACAAGATGTTTCTTTACTTTAAGTTGTGTCTACGTGTAATGTTGGATAGTCTCTAGTGTTTATTTAGATCCATATCCTTTCTTACTACAATATGTTTCTTTACTTTAAGTTGTCTCTACGTGTAATGTTGGATAGTCTGTAGTGTTTATTTAAATCCATATCCTTTCTTACTACAAGCTGTTTCATTACTTTAAGTTGTCTCTACGTGTAATGTTGGATAGTCTCTAGTGTTTATTTAGATCCATATCCTTTCTTACTACAAGATGTTTCTTTACTTTAAGTTGTGTCTACGTGTAATGTTGGATAGTCTCTAGTGTTTATTTAAATCCATATCCTTTCTTACTACAAGCTGTTTCTTTAATTTAAGTTGTGTCTACGTGTAATGTTGGATAGTCTGTAGTGTTTATTTAAATCCATATCCTTTCTTGCTAAAAGGTGTTTCTTTACTTTAAGTTGTGACTACGTGTAATGTTGGATAGTCTGTAGTGTTTATTTAAATCCATATCCTTTCTTACTACAATATGTTTCTTTACTATAAGGTGTCTCTACGTGTAATGTTGGATAGTCTGTAGTGTTTATTTAAATCCATATCCTTTCTTACTACAAGATGTTTCTTTACTTTAAGTTGTGTCTACGTGTAATGTTGAATAGTCTCTAGTGTTTATTTATATCCATATCCTTTCTTACTACAATATGTTTCTTTACTTTAAGTTGTCTCTACGTGTAATGTTGGATAGTCTGTAGTGTTTATTGAAATCCATATCCTTTCATACTACAAGCTGTTTCATTACTTTAAGTTGTCTCTACGTGTAATGTTGGATAGTCTCTAGTGTTTATTTAGATCCATATCCTTTCTTACTACAAGATGTTTCTTTACTTTAAGTTGTGTCTACGTGTAATGTTGGATAGTCTCTAGTGTTTAATTAGATCCATATCCTTTCTTACTACAAGCTGTTTCTTTAATTTAAGTTGTGTCTACGTGTAATGTTGGATAGTCTGTAGTGTTTATTTAGATCCATATCCTTTCTTACTACAAGATGTTTCTTTACTTTAAGTTGTGTCTACGTGTAATATTGGATAGTCTGTAGTGTTTATTTAAATCCATATCCTTTCTTGCTAAAAGGTGTTTCTTTACTTTAAGTTGTGTCTACGTGTAATGTTGGATATTTTGTAGTGTTTATTTAAATCCATATCCTTTCTTACTACAATATGTTTCTTTACTTTAAGGTGTCTCTACGTGTAATGTTGGATAGTCTGTAGTGTTTATTTAAATCCATATCCTTTCTTACTACAATATGTTTCTTTACTTTAAGTTGTGTCTACGTGTAATGTTGGATAGTCTCTAGTGTTTATTTAAATCCATATCCTTTCTTACTACAAGATGTTTCTTTACTTTAAGATGTGTCTACGTGTAATGTTGAATAGTCTGTAGTGTTTATTTAGATCCATATCCTTTCTTGCTACAAGCTGTTTCTTTACTTTAAGTTGTCTCTACGTGTAATGTTGGATAGTCTGTAGTGTTTATTTAGATCCATATCCTTTCTTACTACAATATGTTTCTTTACTTTGAGTTGTGTCTACGTGTAATGTTGGATAGTCTCTAGTGTTTATTTAAATCCATATCCTTTCTTACTACAATATGCTTCTTTACTTTAAGTTGTGTCTACGTGTAATGTTGGATAGTCTCTAGTGTTTATTTAAATCCATATCCTTTCTTACTGCAAGTTGTTTCTTTACTTTAAGTTGTGTCTACGTGTAATGTTGGATAGTCTCTAGTGTTTATTTAAATCCATATCCTTTCTTACTACAAGATGTTTCTTTACTTTAATTTGTATCTATGTGTAACGACAGATCGTCTCTCATGTTTATTTAGATCCATATCCTTTCTTACTACAAGATGTTTCTTTACTTTAAGTTGTGTCTACGTGTAATGTTGGATAGTCTCTAGTGTTTATTTAGATCCATATCCTTTCTTACTACAAGATGTTTCTTTACTTTAAGTTGTGTCTACGTGTAATGTTGGATAGTTTCTAGTGTTTATTTAAGTACATATCCTTTCTTACTACAAGTTGTTTCTTTACTTTAAGTTGTGTCTACGTGTAATGTTGGATAGTCTGTAGTGTTTATTTAAATCCATATCCTTTCTTGCTACAAGATGTTTCTTTACTTTAAGTTGTGTCTACGTGTAATGTTGGATAGTCTCTAGTGTTTATTTAGATCCATATCCTTTCTTACTACAATATGTTTCTTTACTTTAAGTTGTCTCTACGTGTAATGTTGGATAGTCTGTAGTGTTTATTTAAATCCATATCCTTTCTTACTAGAAGCTGTTTCATTACTTTAAGTTGTCTCTACGTGTAATGTTGGATAGTCTCTAGTGTTTATTTAGATCCATATCCTTTCTTACTACAAGCTGTTTGTTTACTTTAAGTTGTGTCTACGTGTAATGTTGGATAGTCTGTAGTGTTTATTTAAATCCATATCCTTTCTTACTACAAGCTGTTTCTTTACTTTAAATTGTGTCTACGTGTAATGTTGGATAGTCTCTAGTGTTTATTTAAATCCATATCCTTTCTTACTACAAGCTGTTTCTTTACTTTAAGTTGTGTCTACGTGTAATGTTGGATAGTCTCTAGTGTTTATTTAAATCCATATCCTTTCTTACTACAAGCTGTTTCTTTACTTTAAGTTGTGTCTACGTGTAATGTTGGATAGTCTCTAGTGTTTATTTAGATCCATATCCTTTCTTACTACAATATGTTTCTTTACTTTAAGTTGTCTCTACGTGTAATGTTGGATAGTCTGTAGTGTTTATTTAAATCCATATCCTTTATTACTACAAGCTGTTTCATTACTTTAAGTTGTCTCTACGTGTAATGTTGGATAGTCTCTAGTGTTTATTTAGATCCATATCCTTTCTTACTACAAGATGTTTCTTTACTTTAAGTTGTGTCTACGTGTAATGTTGGATAGTCTCTAGTGTTTATTTAAATCCATATCCTTTCTTACTACAAGCTGTTTCTTTAATTTAAGTTGTGTCTACGTGTAATGTTGGATAGTCTGTAGTGTTTATTTAAATCCATATCCTTTCTTGCTAAAAGGTGTTTCTTTACTTTAAGTTGTGACTACGTGTAATGTTGGATAGTCTGTAGTGTTTATTTAAATCCATATCCTTTCTTACTACAATATGTTTCTTTACTATAAGGTGTCTCTACGTGTAATGTTGGATAGTCTGTAGTGTTTATTTAAATCCATATCCTTTCTTACTACAAGATGTTTCTTTACTTTAAGTTGTGTCTACGTGTAATGTTGAATAGTCTCTAGTGTTTATTTATATCCATATCCTTTCTTACTACAATATGTTTCTTTACTTTAAGTTGTCTCTACGTGTAATGTTGGATAGTCTGTAGTGTTTATTGAAATCCATATCCTTTCATACTACAAGCTGTTTCATTACTTTAAGTTGTCTCTACGTGTAATGTTGGATAGTCTCTAGTGTTTATTTAGATCCATATCCTTTCTTACTACAAGATGTTTCTTTACTTTAAGTTGTGTCTACGTGTAATGTTGGATAGTCTCTAGTGTTTATTTAGATCCATATCCTTTCTTACTACAAGCTGTTTCTTTAATTTAAGTTGTGTCTACGTGTAATGTTGGATAGTCTCTAGTGTTTATTTAGATCCATATCCTTTCTTACTACAAGATGTTTCTTTACTTTAAGTTGTGTCTACGTGTAATGTTGGATAGTCTGTAGTGTTTATTTAAATCCATATCCTTTCTTGCTAAAAGATGTTTCTTTACTTTAAGTTGTGTCTACGTGTAATGTTGGATAGTTTGTAGTGTTTATTTAAATCCATATCCTTTCTTACTACAATATGTTTCTTTACTTTAAGGTGTCTCTACGTGTAATGTTGGATAGTCTGTAGTGTTTATTTAAATCCATATCCTTTCTTACTACAATATGTTTCTTTACTTTAAGTTGTGTCTACGTGTAATGTTGGATAGTCTCTAGTGTTTATTTAAATCCATATCCTTTCTTACTACAAGATGTTTCTTTACTTTAAGATGTGTCTACGTGTAATGTTGAATAGTCTGTAGTGTTTATTTAGATCCATATCCTTTCTTGCTACAAGCTGTTTCTTTACTTTGAGTTGTGCCTACGTGTAATGTTGGATAGTCTCTAGTGTTTATTTAAATCCATATCCTTTCTTACTACAAGATGTTTCTTTACTTTAAGTTGTGTCTACGTGTAATGTTGGATAGTCTCTAGTGTTTATTTAGATCCATATCCTTTCTTACTACAATATGCTTCTTTACTTTAAGTTGTGTCTACGTGTAATGTTGGATAGTCTCTAGTGTTTATTTAAATCCATATCCTTTCTTACTGCAAGTTGTTTCTTTACTTTAAGTTGTGTCTACGTGTAATGTTGGATAGTCTCTAGTGTTTATTTAAATCCATATCCTTTCTTACTACAAGATGTTTCTTTACTTTAATTTGTATCTATGTGTAACGACAGATCGTCTCTCATGTTTATTTAGATCCATATCCTTTCTTACTACAAGATGTTTCTTTACTTTAAGTTGTGTCTACGTGTAATGTTGGATAGTCTCTAGTGTTTATTTAAATCCATATCCTTTCTTACTACAAGCTGTTTCTTTACTTTAAGTTGTGTCTACGTGTAATGTTGGATAGTCTCTAGTGTTTATTTAGATCCATATCCTTTCTTACTACAATATGTTTCTTTACTTTAAGTTGTCTCTACGTGTAATGTTGGATAGTCTGTAGTGTTTATTTAAATCCATATCCTTTCTTACTACAAGCTGTTTCATTACTTTAAGTTGTCTCTACGTGTAATGTTGGATAGTGTCTAGTGTTTATTTAGATCCATATCCTTTCTTACTACAAGATGTTTCTTTACTTTAAGTTGTGTCTACGTGTAATGTTGGATAGTCTGTAGTGTTTATTTAAATCCATATCCTTTCTTACTACAAGCTGTTTCTTTACTTTAAGTTGTGTCTACGTGTAATGTTGGATAGTCTCTAGTGTTTATTTAAATCCATATCCTTTCTTACTACAAGCTGTTTCTTTAATTTAAGCTGTGACTACGTGTAATGTTGGATAGTCTGTAGTGTTTATTTAAATCCATATCCTTTCTTACTACAATATGTTTCTTTACTATAAGGTGTCTCTACGTGTAATGTTGGATAGTCTGTAGTGTTTATTTAAATCCATATCCTTTCTTACTACAAGATGTTTCTTTACTTTAAGTTGTGTCTACGTGTAATGTTGGATAGTCTCTAGTGTTTATTTATATCCATATCCTTTCTTACTACAATATGTTTCTTTACTTTAAGTTGTCTCTACGTGTAATGTTGGATAGTCTGTAGTGTTTATTGAAATCCATATCCTTTCATACTACAAGCTGTTTCATTACTTTAAGTTGTCTCTACGTGTAATGTTGGATAGTCTCTAGTGTTTATTTAGATCCATATCCTTTCTTACTACAAGCTGTTTCTTTAATTTAAGTTGTGTCTACGTGTAATGTTGGATAGTCTGTAGTGTTTATTTAGATCCATATCCTTTCTTACTACAAGATGTTTCTTTACTTTAAGTTGTGTCTACGTGTAATGTTGGATAGTCTGTAGTGTTTATTTAAATCCATATCCTTTCTTGCTAAAAGGTGTTTCTTTACTTTAAGTTGTGTCTACGTGTAATGTTGGATAGTTTGTAGTGTTTATTTAAATCCATATCCTTTCTTACTACAATATGTTTCTTTACTTTAAGGTGTCTCTACGTGTAATGTTGGATAGTCTGTAATGTTTATTTAAATCCATATCCTTTCTTACTACAATATGTTTCTTTACTTTAAGTTGTCTCTACGTGTAATGTTGGATAGTCTCTAGTGTTTATTTAAATCCATATCCTTTCTTACTACAAGATGTTTCTTTACTTTAAGATGTGTCTACGTGTAATGTTGAATAGTCTGTAGTGTTTATTTAGATCCATATCCTTTCTTGCTACAAGCTGTTTCTTTACTTTAAGTTGTGCCTACGTGTAATGTTGGATAGTCTGTAGTGTTTATTCAGATCCATATCCTTTCTTACTACAATATGTTTCTTTACTTTGAGTTGTGTCTACGTGTAATGTTGGATAGTCTCTAGTGTTTATTTAAATCCATATCCTTTCTTACTATAAGATGTTTCTTTACTTTAAGTTGTGTCTACGTGTAATGTTGGATAGTCTCTAGTGTTTATTTAAATCCATATCCTTTCTTACTACAAGATGTTTTTTTACTTTAAGTTGTGTCTACGTGTAATGTTGGATAGTCTCTAGTGTTTATTTAGATCCATATCCTTTCTTACTACAATATGCTTCTTTACTTTAAGTTGTGTCTACGTGTAATGTTGGATAGTCTCTAGTGTTTATTTAGATCCATATCCTTTCTTACTACAAGATGTTTTTTTACTTTAAGTTGTGTCTACGTGTAATGTTGGATAGTCTCTAGTGTTTATTTAGATCCATATCCTTTCTTACTGCAAGTTGTTTCTTTACTTTAAGTTGTGTCTACGTGTAATGTTGGATAGTCTCTAGTGTTTATTTAAATCCATATCCTTTCTTACTACAAGATGTTTCTTTACTTTAAGTTGTGTCTACGTGTAATGTTGGATAGTCTGTAGTGTTTATTTAAATCCATATCCTTTCTTGCTACAATATGTTTCTTTACTTTAAGTTGTGTCTACGTGTAATGTTGGATAGTCTGTAGTGTTTATTTAAATCCATATCCTTTCTTACGACAAGATGTTTCTTTACTTTAAGTTGTGTCTACGTGTAATGTTGGATAGTTTGTAGTGTTTATTTTAATCCATATCCTTTCTTACTACAATATGTTTCTTTACTTTAATTTGTATCTATGTGTAACGACAGATCGTCTCTCATGTTTATTTAGATCCATATCCTTTCTTACTACAAGATGTTTCTTTACTTTAAGTTGTGTCTACGTGTAATGTTGGATAGTCTCTAGTGTTTATTTAAATCCATATCCTTTCTTACTACAAGTTGTTTCTTTACTTAAAGTTGTGTCTACGTGTAATGTTGGATAGTCTCTAGTGTTTATTTAAATCCATATCCTTTCTTACTACAAGATGTTTCTTTACTTTAAGCTGTGTCTACGTGTAATGTTGGATAGTCTCTAGTGTTTATTTAGATCCATATCCTTTCTTACTACAATATGTTTCTTTACTCTAAGTTGTGTCTACGTGTAATGTTGGATAGTCTCTAGTGTTTATTTAAATCCATATCCTTTCTTACTACAATATGTTTCTTTACTTTAAGTTGTGTCTACGTGTAATGTTGGATAGTCTCTAGTGTTTATTTACATCCATATCCTTTCTTACGACAAGCTGTTCCTTTACTTTAATTTGTATCTATGTGTAACGACAGATCATCTCTCATGTTTATTTAGATCCATATCCTTTCTTACTACAAGATGTTTCTTTACTTTAAGTTGTGTCTACGTGTAATGTTGGATAGTCTCTAGTGTTTATTTAGATCCATATCCTTTCTTACTACAATATGTTTCATTACTTTAAGTTGTGTCTACGTGTAATGTTGGATAGTCTCTAGTGTTTATTTAGATCCATATCCTTTCTTACTACAAATATGTTTCTTTACTTTAAGTTGTGTCTACTTGTAATGTTGGATAGTCTCTAGTGTTTATTTAGATCCATATCCTTTCTTACTACAATATGTTTTTTTACTTTAAGTTGTGTCTACTTGTAATGTTGGATAGTCTCTAGTGTTTATTTAGATCCATATCCTTTCTTACTACAATATGTTTCTTTACTTTAAATTGTGTCTACTTGTAATGTTGGATAGTCTGTAGTGTTTATTTAAATCCATATCCTTTCTTACTACAAGATGTTTCTTTACTTTAAGTTGTGTCTACGTGTAATGTTGGATAGTCTCTAGTGTTTATTTAGATCCATATCCTTTCTTACTACAATATATTTCTTTACTTTAAGTTGTCTCTACGTGTAATGTTGGATAGTCTCTAGTGTTTATTTAAATCGATATCCTTTCTTGCTACAAGATGTTTCTTTACTTTAAGATGTGTCTACGTGTAATGTTGGATAGTCTGTAGTGTTTATTTAGATCCATATCCTTTCTTACTACAAGATGTTTCTTTACTTTAAGTTGTGTCTACGTGTAATGTTGGATAGTCTCTAGTGTTTATTTAAATCCATATCATTTCTTACTACAAGATGTTTCTTTACTTTAAGTTGTGTCTACGTGTAATGTTGGATAGTCTGTAGTGTTTATTTAGATCCATATCCTTTCTTACTACAATATGTTTCTTTACTTTAAGTTGTGTTTACGTGTAATGTTGGATAGTCTCTAGTGTTTATTTAAATCTATATCCTTTCTTACTACAAGATGTTTCTTTACTATAAGTTGTGTCTACGTGTAATGTTGGATAGTCTGTAGTGTTTATTTAGATCCATATTCTTTCTTACTACAATATGTTTCTTTACTTTAAGTTGTGTCTACGTGTAATGTTGGATAGTCTCTAGTGTTTATTTAAATCCGTATCCTTTCTTACTACAATATGTTTCTTTACTTTAAGTTGTGTCTACGTGTAATGTTGGATAGTCTGTAGTGTTTATTTAGACTCATATCCTTTCTTACTACAATATGTTTCTTTACTTTCAGTTGTGTCTACGTGTAATGTTGGATAGTCTCTAGTGTTCATTTAAATCCATATCCTTTCTTACTACAATATGTTTCTTTACTCTAAATTGTGTTCCTTTTTTTGAATATTTTTCTATGTGTAATGTTAGATAGTCTCTCATGTTCATTTACATCCTTATCCTTTGTTACGACAAGCTGATCCTTTGCTTTAGTTTGTATCTATGTGTAACGACAGATCGTCTCTCATCTTTATTTAGATCCATATCCTTTCTTACTACAAGATGTTTCTTTACTTTAAGTTGTGTCTACGTGTAATGTTGGATAGTCTCTAGTGTTTATTTAGATCCATATCCTTTCTTACTACAATATGTTTCTTTACTTTAAGTTGTGTCTACGTGTAATGTTGGATAGTCTCTAGTGTTTATTTAAATCCATATCCTTTCTTACAACAAGATGTTTCTTTACTTTAAGTTGTGTCTACGTGTAATGTTGGATAGTCTCTAGTGTTTATTTACATCCGTATCCTTTCTTACGACAAGCTGTTCCTTTACTTTAATTTGTATCTATGTGTAACGACAGATCGTCTCTCATGTTTATTTAGATCCATATCCTTTCTTACTACAAGATGTTTCTTTACTTTAAGTTGTGTCTACGTGTAATGTTGGATAGTCTCTAGTGTTTATTTAGATCCATATCCTTTCTTACTACAATATGTTTCTTTACTTTAAGTTGTCTCTACGTGTAATGTTGGATAGTCTGTAGTGTTTATTTAAATCCATATCCTTTCTTACTACAAACTGTTTCATTACTTTAAGTTGTCTCTACGTGTAATGTTGGATAGTCTCTAGTGTTTATTTAGATCCATATCCTTTCTTACTACAAGATGTTTCTTTACTTTAAGTTGTGTCTACGTGTAATGTTGGATAGTCTCTAGTGTTTATTTAGATCCATATCCTTTCTTACTACAAGCTGTTTCTTTAATTTAAGTTGTGTCTACGTGTAATGTTGGATAGTCTGTAGTGTTTATTTAGATCCATATCCTTTCTTACTACAAGATGTTTCTTTACTTTAAGTTGTGTCTACGTGTAATGTTGGATAGTCTGTAGTGTTTATTTAAATCCATATCCTTTCTTACTACAAGCTGTTTCATTACTTTAAGTAGTGTCTACGTGTAATGTTGGATAGTCTCTAGTGTTTATTTAAATCCATATCCTTTCTTACTACAAGCTGTTTCTTTAATTTAAGTTGTGTCTACGTGTAATGTTGGATAGTCTGTAGTGTTTATTTAAATCCATATCCTTTCTTGCTAAAAGGTGTTTCTTTACTTTAAGTTGTGACTACGTGTAATGTTGGATAGTCTGTAGTGTTTATTTAAATCCATATCCTTTCTTACTACAATATGTTTCTTTACTATAAGGTGTCTCTACGTGTAATGTTGGATAGTCTCTAGTGTTTATTTAGATCCATATCCTTTCTTACTACAATATGTTTCTTTACTTTAAGTTGTGTCTACTTGTCATGTTGGATAGTCTGTAGTGTTTATTTAAATCCATATCCTTTCTTACTACAAGATGTTTCTTTACTTTAAGTTGTGTCTACGTGTAATGTTGGATAGTCTCTAGTGTTTATTTAGATCCATATCCTTTCTTACTACAATATGTTTCTTTACTTTAAGTTGTCTCTACGTGTAATGTTGGATAGTCTCTAGTGTTTATTTAAATCGATATCCTTTCTTACTACAAGATGTTTCTTTACTTTAAGATGTGTCTACGTGTAATGTTGGATAGTCTGTAGTGTTTATTTAGATCCATATCCTTTCTTACTACAAGATGTTTCTTTACTTTAAGTTGTGTCTACGTGTAATGTTGGATAGTCTCTAGTGTTTATTTAAATCCATATCATTTCTTACTACAAGATGTTTCTTTACTTTAAGTTGTGTCTACGTGTAATGTTGGATAGTCTGTAGTGTTTATTTAGATCCATATCCTTTCTTACTACAATATGTTTCTTTACTTTAAGTTGTGTTTACGTGTAATGTTGGATAGTCTCTAGTGTTTATTTAAATCTATATCCTTTCTTACTACAAGATGTTTCTTTACTATAAGTTGTGTCTACATGTAATGTTGGATAGTCTGTAGTGTTTATTTAGATCCATATCCTTTCTTACTACAATATGTTTCTTTACTTTAAGTTGTGTCTACGTGTAATGTTGGATAGTCTCTAGTGTTTATTTAAATCCATATCCTTTCTTACTACAAGCTGTTTCTTTAATTTAAGTTGTGTCTACGTGTAATGTTGGATAGTCTGTAGTGTTTATTTAAATCCATATCCTTTCTTGCTAAAAGGTGTTTCTTTACTTTAAGTTGTGACTACGTGTAATGTTGGATAGTCTATAGTGTTTATTTAGATTCATATCCTTTCTTACTACAATATGTTTCTTTACTTTCAGTTGTGTCTACGTGTAATGTTGGATAGTCTGTAGTGTTTATTTAAATCCATATCCTTTCTTACTACAAGATGTTTCTTTACTTTAAGTTGTGTCTACGTGTAATGTTGGATAGTCTCTAGTGTTCATTTAAATCCATATCCTTTCTTACTACAATATGTTTCTTTACTCTAAATTGTGTTCCTTTTCTTGAATATTTTTCTATGTGTAATGTTAGATAGTCTCTCATGTTCATTTACATCCATATCCTTTCTTACGACAAGCTGATCCTTTGCTTTAATTTGTATCTATGTGTAACGACAGATCGTCTCTCATCTTTATTTAGATCCATATCCTTTCTTACTACAAGATGTTTCTTTACTTTAAGTTGTGTCTACGTGTAATGTTGGATAGTCTCTAGTGTTTATTTAGATCCATATCCTTTCTTACTACAATATGTTTCTTTACTTTAAGTTGTGTCTACGTGTAATGTTGGATAGTCTCTAGTGTTTATTTAAATCCATATCCTTTCTTACTACAAGATGTTTCTTTACTTTAAGTTGTGTCTACGTGTAATGTTGGATAGTCTCTAGTGTTTATTTACATCCATATCCTTTCTTACGACAAGCTGTTCCTTTACTTTAATTTGTATCTATGTGTAACGACAGACCGTCTCTCATGTTTATTTAGATCCATATCCTTTCTTACTACAAGATGTTTCTTTACTTTAAGTTGTGTCTACGTGTAATGTTGGATAGTCTCTAGTGTTTATTTAGATCCATATCCTTTCTTACTACAATATGTTTCATTACTTTAAGTTGTATCTACGTGTAATGTTGGATAGTCTCTAGTGTTTATTTAGATCCATATCCTTTCTTACTACAAATATGTTTCTTTACTTTAAGTTGTGTCTACGTGTAATGTTGGATAGTCTGTAGTGTTTATTTAAATCCATATCCTTTCTTACTACAAGATGTTTCTTTACTTTAAGTTGTGTCTACGTGTAATGTTGGATAGTCTGTAGTGTTTATTTAAATCCATATCCTTTCTTGCTACAATATGTTTCTTTACTTTAATTTGTATCTATGTGTAACGACAGATCGTCTCTCATGTTTATTTAGATCCATATCCTTTCTTACTACAAGATGTTTCTTTACTTTAAGTTGTGTCTACGTGTAATGTTGGATAGTCTCTAGTGTTTATTTAGATCCATATCCTTTCTTACTACAAGATGTTTCTTTACTTTAAGTTGTGTCTACGTGTAATGTTGGATAGTTTCTAGTGTTTATTTAAGTCCATATCCTTTCTTACTACAAGTTGTTTCTTTACTTTAAGTTGTGTCTACGTGTAATGTTGGATAGTCTGTAGTGTTTATTTAAATCCATATCCTTTCTTACTACAAGATGTTTCTTTACTTTAAGTTGTGTCTACGTGTAATGTTGGATAGTCTCTAGTGTTTATTTAGATCCATATCCTTTCTTACTACAATATGTTTCTTTACTTTAAGTTGTCTCTACGTGTAATGTTGGATAGTCTGTAGTGTTTATTTAAATCCATATCCTTTCTTACTACAAGCTGTTTCTTTAATTTAAGTTGTGTCTACGTGTAATGTTGGATAGTCTGTAGTGTTTATTTAAATCCATATCCTTTCTTGCTAAAAGGTGTTTCTTTACTTTAAGTTGTGACTACGTGTAATGTTGGATAGTCTGTAGTGTTTATTTAAATCCATATCCTTTCTTACTACAATATGTTTCTTTACTATAAGGTGTCTCTACGTGTAATGTTGGATAGTCTGTAGTGTTTATTTAAATCCATATCCTTTCTTACTACAAGATGTTTCTTTACTTTAAGTTGTGTCTACGTGTAATGTTGAATAGTCTCTAGTGTTTATTTATATCCATATCCTTTCTTACTACAATATGTTTCTTTACTTTAAGTTGTCTCTACGTGTAATGTTGGATAGTCTGTAGTGTTTATTGAAATCCATATCCTTTCATACTACAAGCTGTTTCATTACTTTAAGTTGTCTCTACGTGTAATGTTGGATAGTCTCTAGTGTTTATTTAGATCCATATCCTTTCTTACTACAAGATGTTTCTTTACTTTAAGTTGTGTCTACGTGTAATGTTGGATAGTCTCTAGTGTTTAATTAGATCCATATCCTTTCTTACTACAAGCTGTTTCTTTAATTTAAGTTGTGTCTACGTGTAATGTTGGATAGTCTGTAGTGTTTATTTAGATCCATATCCTTTCTTACTACAAGATGTTTCTTTACTTTAAGTTGTGTCTACGTGTAATGTTGGATAGTCTGTAGTGTTTATTTAAATCCATATCCTTTCTTGCTAAAAGGTGTTTCTTTACTTTAAGTTGTGTCTACGTGTAATGTTGGATATTTTGTAGTGTTTATTTAAATCCATATCCTTTCTTACTACAATATGTTTCTTTACTTTAAGGTGTCTCTACGTGTAATGTTGGATAGTCTGTAGTGTTTATTTAAATCCATATCCTTTCTTACTACAATATGTTTCTTTACTTTAAGTTGTGTCTACGTGTAATGTTGGATAGTCTCTAGTGTTTATTTAAATCCATATCCTTTCTTACTACAAGATGTTTCTTTACTTTAAGATGTGTCTACGTGTAATGTTGAATAGTCTGTAGTGTTTATTTAGATCCATATCCTTTCTTGCTACAAGCTGTTTCTTTACTTTAAGTTGTCTCTACGTGTAATGTTGGATAGTCTGTAGTGTTTATTTAGATCCATATCCTTTCTTACTACAATATGTTTCTTTACTTTGAGTTGTGTCTACGTGTAATGTTGGATAGTCTCTAGTGTTTATTTAAATCCATATCCTTTCTTACTACAAGATGTTTCTTTACTTTAAGTTGTGTCTACGTGTAATGTTGGATAGTCTCTAGTGTTTATTTAGATCCATATCCTTTCTTACTACAATATGCTTCTTTACTTTAAGTTGTGTCTACGTGTAATGTTGGATAGTCTCTAGTGTTTATTTAAATCCATATCCTTTCTTACTGCAAGTTGTTTCTTTACTTTAAGTTGTGTCTACGTGTAATGTTGGATAGTCTCTAGTGTTTATTTAAATCCATATCCTTTCTTACTACAAGATGTTTCTTTACTTTAATTTGTATCTATGTGTAACGACAGATCGTCTCTCATGTTTATTTAGATCCATATCCTTTCTTACTACAAGATGTTTCTTTACTTTAAGTTGTGTCTACGTGTAATGTTGGATAGTCTCTAGTGTTTATTTAGATCCATATCCTTTCTTACTACAAGATGTTTCTTTACTTTAAGTTGTGTCTACGTGTAATGTTGGATAGTTTCTAGTGTTTATTTAAGTACATATCCTTTCTTACTACAAGTTGTTTCTTTACTTTAAGTTGTGTCTACGTGTAATGTTGGATAGTCTGTAGTGTTTATTTAAATCCATATCCTTTCTTGCTACAAGATGTTTCTTTACTTTAAGTTGTGTCTACGTGTAATGTTGGATAGTCTCTAGTGTTTATTTAGATCCATATCCTTTCTTACTACAATATGTTTCTTTACTTTAAGTTGTCTCTACGTGTAATGTTGGATAGTCTGTAGTGTTTATTTAAATCCATATCCTTTCTTACTACAAGCTGTTTCATTACTTTAAGTTGTCTCTACGTGTAATGTTGGATAGTCTCTAGTGTTTATTTAGATCCATATCCTTTCTTACTACAAGCTGTTTGTTTACTTTAAGTTGTGTCTACGTGTAATGTTGGATAGTCTGTAGTGTTTATTTAAATCCATATCCTTTCTTACTACAAGCTGTTTCTTTACTTTAAGTTGTGTCTACGTGTAATGTTGGATAGTCTCTAGTGTTTATTTAAATCCATATCCTTTCTTACTACAAGCTGTTTCTTTACTTTAATTTGTGTCTACGTGTAATGTTGGATAGTCTCTAGTGTTTATTTAAATCCATATCCTTTCTTACTACAAGCTGTTTCTTTACTTTAAGTTGTGTCTACGTGTAATGTTGGATAGTCTCTAGTGTTTATTTAGATCCATATCCTTTCTTACTACAATATGTTTCTTTACTTTAAGTTGTCTCTACGTGTAATGTTGGATAGTCTGTAGTGTTTATTTAAATCCATATCCTTTCTTACTACAAGCTGTTTCATTACTTTAAGTTGTCTCTACGTGTAATGTTGGATAGTCTCTAGTGTTTATTTAGATCCATATCCTTTCTTACTACAAGATGTTTCTTTACTTTAAGTTGTGTCTACGTGTAATGTTGGATAGTCTCTAGTGTTTATTTAAATCCATATCCTTTCTTACTACAAGCTGTTTCTTTAATTTAAGTTGTGTCTACGTGTAATGTTGGATAGTCTGTAGTGTTTATTTAAATCCATATCCTTTCTTGCTAAAAGGTGTTTCTTTACTTTAAGTTGTGACTACGTGTAATGTTGGATAGTCTGTAGTGTTTATTTAAATCCATATCCTTTCTTACTACAATATGTTTCTTTACTATAAGGTGTCTCTACGTGTAATGTTGGATAGTCTGTAGTGTTTATTTAAATCCATATCCTTTCTTACTACAAGATGTTTCTTTACTTTAAGTTGTGTCTACGTGTAATGTTGAAAAGTCTCTAGTGTTTATTTATATCCATATCCTTTCTTACTACAATATGTTTCTTTACTTTAAGTTGTCTCTACGTGTAATGTTGGATAGTCTGTAGTGTTTATTGAAATCCATATCCTTTCATACTACAAGCTGTTTCATTACTTTAAGTTGTCTCTACGTGTAATGTTGGATAGTCTCTAGTGTTTATTTAGATCCATATCCTTTCTTACTACAAGATGTTTCTTTACTTTAAGTTGTGTCTACGTGTAATGTTGGATAGTCTCTAGTGTTTATTTAGATCCATATCCTTTCTTACTACAAGCTGTTTCTTTAATTTAAGTTGTGTCTACGTGTAATGTTGGATAGTCTGTAGTGTTTATTTAGATCCATATCCTTTCTTACTACAAGATGTTTCTTTACTTTAAGTTGTGTCTACGTGTAATGTTGGATAGTCTGTAGTGTTTATTTAAATCCATATCCTTTCTTGCTAAAAGATGTTTCTTTACTTTAAGTTGTGTCTACGTGTAATGTTGGATAGTTTGTAGTGTTTATTTAAATCCATATCCTTTCTTACTACAATATGTTTCTTTACTTTAAGGTGTCTCTACGTGTAATGTTGGATAGTCTGTAGTGTTTATTTAAATCCATATCCTTTCTTACTACAATATGTTTCTTTACTTTAAGTTGTGTCTACGTGTAATGTTGGATAGTCTCTAGTGTTTATTTAAATCCATATCCTTTCTTACTACAAGATGTTTCTTTACTTTAAGATGTGTCTACGTGTAATGTTGAATAGTCTGTAGTGTTTATTTAGATCCATATCCTTTCTTGCTACAAGCTGTTTCTTTACTTTGAGTTGTGCCTACGTGTAATGTTGGATAGTCTCTAGTGTTTATTTAAATCCATATCCTTTCTTACTACAAGATGTTTCTTTACTTTAAGTTGTGTCTACGTGTAATGTTGGATAGTCTCTAGTGTTTATTTAGATCCATATCCTTTCTTACTACAATATGCTTCTTTACTTTAAGTTGTGTCTACGTGTAATGTTGGATAGTCTCTAGTGTTTATTTAAATCCATATCCTTTCTTACTGCAAGTTGTTTCTTTACTTTAAGTTGTGTCTACGTGTAATGTTGGATAGTCTCTAGTGTTTATTTAAATCCATATCCTTTCTTACTACAAGATGTTTCTTTACTTTAATTTGTATCTATGTGTAACGACAGATCGTCTCTCATGTTTATTTAGATCCATATCCTTTCTTACTACAAGATGTTTCTTTACTTTAAGTTGTGTCTACGTGTAATGTTGGATAGTCTCTAGTGTTTATTTAAATCCATATCCTTTCTTACTACAAGCTGTTTCTTTACTTTAAGTTGTGTCTACGTGTAATGTTGGATAGTCTCTAGTGTTTATTTAGATCCATATCCTTTCTTACTACAATATGTTTCTTTACTTTAAGTTGTCTCTACGTGTAATGTTGGATAGTCTGTAGTGTTTATTTAAATCCATATCCTTTCTTACTACAAGCTGTTTCATTACTTTAAGTTGTCTCTACGTGTAATGTTGGATAGTCTCTAGTGTTTATTTAGATCCATATCCTTTCTTACTACAAGATGTTTCTTTACTTTAAGTTGTGTCTACGTGTAATGTTGGATAGTCTGTAGTGTTTATTTAAATCCATATCCTTTCTTACTACAAGCTGTTTCTTTACTTTAAGTTGTGTCTACGTGTAATGTTGGATAGTCTCTAGTGTTTATTTAAATCCATATCCTTTCTTACTACAAGCTGTTTCTTTAATTTAAGCTGTGACTACGTGTAATGTTGGATAGTCTGTAGTGTTTATTTAAATCCATATCCTTTCTTACTACAATATGTTTCTTTACTATAAGGTGTCTCTACGTGTAATGTTGGATAGTCTGTAGTGTTTATTTAAATCCATATCCTTTCTTACTACAAGATGTTTCTTTACTTTAAGTTGTGTCTACGTGTAATGTTGGATAGTCTCTAGTGTTTATTTATATCCATATCCTTTCTTACTACAATATGTTTCTTTACTTTAAGTTGTCTCTACGTGTAATGTTGGATAGTCTGTAGTGTTTATTGAAATCCATATCCTTTCATACTACAAGCTGTTTCATTACTTTAAGTTGTCTCTACGTGTAATGTTGGATAGTCTCTAGTGTTTATTTAGATCCATATCCTTTCTTACTACAAGCTGTTTCTTTAATTTAAGTTGTGTCTACGTGTAATGTTGGATAGTCTGTAGTGTTTATTTAGATCCATATCCTTTCTTACTACAAGATGTTTCTTTACTTTAAGTTGTGTCTACGTGTAATGTTGGATAGTCTGTAGTGTTTATTTAAATCCATATCCTTTCTTGCTAAAAGGTGTTTCTTTACTTTAAGTTGTGTCTACGTGTAATGTTGGATAGTTTGTAGTGTTTATTTAAATCCATATCCTTTCTTACTACAATATGTTTCTTTACTTTAAGGTGTCTCTACGTGTAATGTTGGATAGTCTGTAATGTTTATTTAAATCCATATCCTTTCTTACTACAATATGTTTCTTTACTTTAAGTTGTCTCTACGTGTAATGTTGGATAGTCTCTAGTGTTTATTTAAATCCATATCCTTTCTTACTACAAGATGTTTCTTTACTTTAAGATGTGTCTACGTGTAATGTTGAATAGTCTGTAGTGTTTATTTAGATCCATATCCTTTCTTGCTACAAGCTGTTTCTTTACTTTAAGTTGTGCCTACGTGTAATGTTGGATAGTCTGTAGTGTTTATTCAGATCCATATCCTTTCTTACTACAATATGTTTCTTTACTTTGAGTTGTGTCTACGTGTAATGTTGGATAGTCTCTAGTGTTTATTTAAATCCATATCCTTTCTTACTATAAGATGTTTCTTTACTTTAAGTTGTGTCTACGTGTAATGTTGGATAGTCTCTAGTGTTTATTTAAATCCATATCCTTTCTTACTACAAGATGTTTTTTTACTTTAAGTTGTGTCTACGTGTAATGTTGGATAGTCTCTAGTGTTTATTTAGATCCATATCCTTTCTTACTACAATATGCTTCTTTACTTTAAGTTGTGTCTACGTGTAATGTTGGATAGTCTCTAGTGTTTATTTAGATCCATATCCTTTCTTACTACAAGATGTTTTTTTACTTTAAGTTGTGTCTACGTGTAATGTTGGATAGTCTCTAGTGTTTATTTAGATCCATATCCTTTCTTACTGCAAGTTGTTTCTTTACTTTAAGTTGTGTCTACGTGTAATGTTGGATAGTCTCTAGTGTTTATTTAAATCCATATCCTTTCTTACTACAAGATGTTTCTTTACTTTAAGTTGTGTCTACGTGTAATGTTGGATAGTCTGTAGTGTTTATTTAAATCCATATCCTTTCTTGCTACAATATGTTTCTTTACTTTAAGTTGTGTCTACGTGTAATGTTGGATAGTCTGTAGTGTTTATTTAAATCCATATCCTTTCTTACGACAAGATGTTTCTTTACTTTAAGTTGTGTCTACGTGTAATGTTGGATAGTTTGTAGTGTTTATTTTAATCCATATCCTTTCTTACTACAATATGTTTCTTTACTTTAATTTGTATCTATGTGTAACGACAGATCGTCTCTCATGTTTATTTAGATCCATATCCTTTCTTACTACAAGATGTTTCTTTACTTTAAGTTGTGTCTACGTGTAATGTTGGATAGTCTCTAGTGTTTATTTAAATCCATATCCTTTCTTACTACAAGTTGTTTCTTTACTTAAAGTTGTGTCTACGTGTAATGTTGGATAGTCTCTAGTGTTTATTTAAATCCATATCCTTTCTTACTACAAGATGTTTCTTTACTTTAAGCTGTGTCTACGTGTAATGTTGGATAGTCTCTAGTGTTTATTTAGATCCATATCCTTTCTTACTACAATATGTTTCTTTACTCTAAGTTGTGTCTACGTGTAATGTTGGATAGTCTCTAGTGTTTATTTAAATCCATATCCTTTCTTACTACAATATGTTTCTTTACTTTAAGTTGTGTCTACGTGTAATGTTGGATAGTCTCTAGTGTTTATTTACATCCATATCCTTTCTTACGACAAGCTGTTCCTTTACTTTAATTTGTATCTATGTGTAACGACAGATCATCTCTCATGTTTATTTAGATCCATATCCTTTCTTACTACAAGATGTTTCTTTACTTTAAGTTGTGTCTACGTGTAATGTTGGATAGTCTCTAGTGTTTATTTAGATCCATATCCTTTCTTACTACAATATGTTTCATTACTTTAAGTTGTGTCTACGTGTAATGTTGGATAGTCTCTAGTGTTTATTTAGATCCATATCCTTTCTTACTACAAATATGTTTCTTTACTTTAAGTTGTGTCTACGTGTAATGTTGGATAGTCTCTAGTGTTTATTTAAATCCATATCCTTTCTTACTACAAGATGTTTCTTTACTTTAAGTTGTCTCTACGTGTAATGTTGGATAGTCTCTAGTGTTTATTTAAATCCATATCCTTTCTTACTACAAGCTGTTTGTTTACTTTAAGTTGTGTCTATGTGTAATGTTAGATAGTCTGTAGTGTTTATTTAAATCCATATCCTTTCTTACTACAAGATGTTTCTTAACTTTAAGATGTCGCTACGTGTAATGTTGGATAGTCTGTAGTGTTTACTTAAATCCATATCCTTTCTTACTACAAGCTGTTTCTTTACGTTAAGTTGTCTCTACGTGTAATGTTGGATAGTCTCTAGTGTTTATTTAGATCGATATCCTTTCTTACTACAAGATGTTTCTTTACTTTAAATTGTGTCTACGTGTAATGTTGGATAGTCTGTAGTGTTTATTTAGATCCATATCCTT
Source organism: Bathymodiolus septemdierum (assembly GCA_963383655.1). Taxonomy (NCBI): domain Eukaryota; kingdom Metazoa; phylum Mollusca; class Bivalvia; order Mytilida; family Modiolidae; genus Bathymodiolus; species Bathymodiolus septemdierum. The sequence continues at coordinate 130,102,780 of OY726518.1, forward strand.
TCTTACTACAAGCTGTTTCTTTAATTTAAGTTGTGTCTACGTGTAATGTTGGATAGTCTGTAGTGTTTATTTAAATCCATATCCTTTCTTACTACAATATGTTTTTTTACTTTAAGTTGTGTCTACGTGTAATGTTGGATAGTTTCTAGTGTTTATTTAGATCCATATCCTTTCTTACTACAATATGTTTCTTTACTTTAAGTTGTGTCTACTTGTAATGTTGGATAGTCTGTAGTGTTTATTTAAATCCATATCCTTTCTTACTACAAGATGTTTCTTTACTTTAAGTTGTGTCTACGTGTAATGTTGGATAGTCTCTAGTGTTTATTTAAATCCGTATCCTTTCTTACTACAATATGTTTCTTTACTTTAAGTTGTGTCTACGTGTAATGTTGGATAGTCTCTAGTGTTTATTTAAATCAGTATCCTTTCTTACTACAATATGTTTCTTTACTTTGAGTTGTGTCTACGTGTAATGTTGGATAGTCTCTAGTGTTTATTTAAATCCGTATCCTTTCTTACTACAAGATGTTTCTTTACTTTAAGTTGTGTCTACGTGTAATGTTGGATAGTCTCTAGTGTTTATTTAGATTCATATCCTTTCTTACTACAATATGTTTCTTTACTTTCAGTTGTGTCTACGTGTAATGTTGGATAGTCTGTAGTGTTTATTTAAATCCATATCCTTTCTTACTACAAGATGTTTCTTTACTTTAAGTTGTGTCTACGTGTAATGTTGGATAGTCTCTAGTGTTCATTTAAATCCATATCCTTTCTTACTACAAATATGTTTCTTTACTTTAAGTTGTGTCTACGTGTAATGTTGGATAGTCTGTAGTGTTTATTTAAATCCATATCCTTTCTTACTACAAGATGTTTCTTTACTTTAAGTTGTGTCTACGTGTAATGTTGGATAGTCTGTAGTGTTTATTTAAATCCATATCCTTTCTTGCTACAATATGTTTCTTTACTTTAATTTGTATCTATGTGTAACGACAGATCGTCTCTCATGTTTATTTAGATCCATATCCTTTCTTACTACAAGATGTTTCTTTACTTTAAGTTGTGTCTACGTGTAATGTTGGATAGTCTCTAGTGTTTATTTAGATCCATATCCTTTCTTACTACAAGATGTTTCTTTACTTTAAGTTGTGTCTACGTGTAATGTTGGATAGTCTCTAGTGTTTATTTAAGTCCATATCCTTTTTTACTACAAGTTGTTTCTTTACTTTAAGTTGTGTCTACGTGTAATGTTGGATAGTCTGTAGTGTTTATTTAAATCCATATCCTTTCTTACTACAAGATGTTTCTTTACTTTAAGTTGTGTCTACGTGTAATGTTGGATAGTCTCTAGTGTTTATTTAGATCCATATCCTTTCTTACTACAATATGTTTCTTTACTTTAAGTTGTCTCTACGTGTAATGTTGGATAGTCTGTAGTGTTTATTTAAATCCATATCTTTTCTTACTACAAGCTGTTTCATTACTTTAAGTTGTCTCTACATGTAATGTTGGATAGTCTCTAGTGTTTATTTTGATCCATATCCTTTCTTACCACAAGATGTTTCTTTACTTTAAGTTGTGTCTACGTGTAATGTTGGATAGTCTCTAGTGTTTATTTAGATCCATATCCTTTCTTACTACAAGAGGTTTCTTAACTTTAAGTTGTGTCTACGTGTAATGTTGGATAGTCTGTAGTGTTTATTTAAATCCATATCCTTTCTTACTACAAGCTGTTTCATTACTTTAAGTAGTGTCTACGTGTAATGTTGGATAGTCTCTAGTGTTTATTTAAATCCATATCCTTTCTTACTACAAGCTGTTTCTTTAATTTAAGTTGTGTCTACGTGTAATGTTGGATAGTTTGTAGTGTTTATTTAAATCCATATCCTTTCTTACTACAATATGTTTCTTTACTTTAAGGTGTCTCTACGTGTAATGTTGGATAGTCTGTAGTGTTTATTTAAATCCATATCCTTTCTTACTACAATATGTTTCTTTACTTTAAGTTGTCTCTACATGTAATGTTGGATAGTCTCTAGTGTTTATTTAAATCCATATCCTTTCTTACTACAAGATGTTTCTTTACTTTAAGATGTGTCTCCGTGTAATGTTGGATAGTCTGTAGTGTTTATTTAGATCCATATCCTTTCTTACTACAAGCTGTTTCTTTACTTTAAGTTGTGCCTACGTGTAATGTTGGATAGTCTGTAGTGTTTATTTAGATCCATATCCTTTCTTACTACAATATGTTTCTTTACTTTCAGTTGTGTCTACGTGTAATGTTGGATAGTCTCTAGTGTTTGTTTAAATCCATATCCTTTCTTAATATATGATGTTTCTTTACTTTAAGTTGTGTCTACGTGTAATGTTGGATAGTCTCTAGTGTTTATTTAAATCCATATCCTTTCTTACTACAAGATGTTTCTTTACTTTAAGTTGTGTCTACGTGTAATGTTGGATAGTCTCTAGTGTTTATTTTGATCCATATCCTTTCTTACTACAAGATGTTTCTTTTCTTTAAGTTGTGTCTACGTGTAATGTTGGATAGTCTCTAGTGTTTATTTAAGTCCATATCCTTTCTTACTACAAGTTGTTTCTTTACTTTAAGTTGTGTCTACGTGTAATGTTGGATAGTCTGTAGTGTTTATTTAAATCCATATCCTTTCTTACTACAAGATGTTTCGTTACTTTAAGTTGTGTCTACGTGTAATGTTGGATAGTCTCTAGTGTTTATTTAGATCCATATCCTTTCTTACTACAATATGTTTCTTTACTTTAAGATGTCTCTACGTGTAATGTTGGATAGTCTGTAGTGTTTATTTAAATCCATATCTTTTCTTACTACAAGCTGTTTCATTACTTTAAGTTGTCTCTACGTGTAATGTTGGATAGTCTCTAGTGTTTATTTAGATCCATATCCTTTCTTACTACAAGATGTTTCTTTACTTTAAGTTGTGTCTACGTGTAATGTTGGATAGTCTCTAGTGTTTATTTAGATCCATATCCTTTCTTACTACAAGCTGTTTCTTTAATTTAAGTTGTGTCTACGTGTAATGTTGGATAGTCTGTAGTGTTTATTTAGATCCATATCCTTTCTTACTACAAGATGTTTCTTTACTTTAAGTTGTGTCTACGTGTAATGTTGGATAGTCTGTAGTGTTTATTTAAATCCATATCCTTTCTTACTACAATATGTTTTTTTACTTTAAGTTGTGTCTACGTGTAATGTTGGATAGTCTCTAGTGTTTATTTAGATCCATATCCTTTCTTACTACAATATGTTTCTTTACTTTAAGTTGTGTCTACTTGTAATGTTGGATAGTCTGTAGTGTTTATTTAAATCCATATCCTTTCTTACTACAAGATGTTTCTTTACTTTAAGTTGTGTCTACGTGTAATGTTGGATAGTCTCTAGTGTTTATTTAAATCCGTATCCTTTCTTACTACAATATGTTTCTTTACTTTAAGTTGTGTCTACGTGTAATGTTGGATAGTCTGTAGTGTTTATTTAGATTCATATCCTTTCTTACTACAATATGTTTCTTTACTTTCAGTTGTGTCTACGTGTAATGTTGGATAGTCTGTAGTGTTTATTTAAATCCATATCCTTTCTTACTACAAGATGTTTCTTTACTTTAAGTTGTGTCTACGTGTAATGTTGGATAGTCTCTAGTGTTCATTTAAATCCATATCCTTTCTTACTACAAATATGTTTCTTTACTTTAAGTTGTGTCTACGTGTAATGTTGGATAGTCTGTAGTGTTTATTTAAATCCATATCCTTTCTTACTACAAGATGTTTCTTTACTTTAAGTTGTGTCTACGTGTAATGTTGGATAGTCTGTAGTGTTTATTTAAATCCATATCCTTTCTTGCTACAATATGTTTCTTTACTTTAATTTGTATCTATGTGTAACGACAGATCGTCTCTCATGTTTATTTAGATCCATATCCTTTCTTACTACAAGATGTTTCTTTACTTTAAGTTGTGTCTACGTGTAATGTTGGATAGTCTCTAGTGTTTATTTAGATCCATATCCTTTCTTACTACAAGATGTTTCTTTACTTTAAGTTGTGTCTACGTGTAATGTTGGATAGTCTCTAGTGTTTATTTAAGTCCATATCCTTTTTTACTACAAGTTGTTTCTTTACTTTAAGTTGTGTCTACGTGTAATGTTGGATAGTCTGTAGTGTTTATTTAAATCCATATCCTTTCTTACTACAAGATGTTTCTTTACTTTAAGTTGTGTCTACGTGTAATGTTGGATAGTCTCTAGTGTTTATTTAGATCCATATCCTTTCTTACTACAATATGTTTCTTTACTTTAAGTTGTCTCTACGTGTAATGTTGGATAGTCTGTAGTGTTTATTTAAATCCATATCTTTTCTTACTACAAGCTGTTTCATTACTTTAAGTTGTCTCTACATGTAATGTTGGATAGTCTCTAGTGTTTATTTTGATCCATATCCTTTCTTACTACAAGATGTTTCTTTACTTTAAGTTGTGTCTACGTGTAATGTTGGATAGTCTCTAGTGTTTATTTAGATCCATATCCTTTCTTACTACAAGCTGTTTCTTTACTTTAAGTTGTGTCTACGTGTAATGTTGGATAGTCTGTAGTGTTTATTTAGATCCATATCCTTTCTTACTACAAGAGGTTTCTTAACTTTAAGTTGTGTCTACGTGTAATGTTGGATAGTCTGTAGTGTTTATTTAAATCCATATCCTTTCTTACTACAAGCTGTTTCATTACTTTAAGTAGTGTCTACGTGTAATGTTGGATAGTCTCTAGTGTTTATTTAAATCCATATCCTTTCTTACTACAAGCTGTTTCTTTAATTTAAGTTGTGTCTACGTGTAATGTTGGATAGTTTGTAGTGTTTATTTAAATCCATATCCTTTCTTACTACAATATGTTTCTTTACTTTAAGGTGTCTCTACGTGTAATGTTGGATAGTCTGTAGTGTTTATTTAAATCCATATCCTTTCTTACTACAATATGTTTCTTTACTTTAAGTTGTCTCTACATGTAATGTTGGATAGTCTCTAGTGTTTATTTAAATCCATATCCTTTCTTACTACAAGATGTTTCTTTACTTTAAGATGTGTCTCCGTGTAATGTTGGATAGTCTGTAGTGTTTATTTAGATCCATATCCTTTCTTACTACAAGCTGTTTCTTTACTTTAAGTTGTGCCTACGTGTAATGTTGGATAGTCTGTAGTGTTTATTTAGATCCATATCCTTTCTTACTACAATATGTTTCTTTACTTTCAGTTGTGTCTACGTGTAATGTTGGATAGTCTCTAGTGTTTGTTTAAATCCATATCCTTTCTTAATATATGATGTTTCTTTACTTTAAGTTGTGTCTACGTGTAATGTTGGATAGTCTCTAGTGTTTATTTAAATCCATATCCTTTCTTACTACAAGATGTTTCTTTACTTTAAGTTGTGTCTACGTGTAATGTTGGATAGTCTCTAGTGTTTATTTTGATCCATATCCTTTCTTACTACAAGATGTTTCTTTTCTTTAAGTTGTGTCTACGTGTAATGTTGGATAGTCTCTAGTGTTTATTTAAGTCCATATCCTTTCTTACTACAAGTTGTTTCTTTACTTTAAGTTGTGTCTACGTGTAATGTTGGATAGTCTGTAGTGTTTATTTAAATCCATATCCTTTCTTACTACAAGATGTTTCGTTACTTTAAGTTGTGTCTACGTGTAATGTTGGATAGTCTCTAGTGTTTATTTAGATCCATATCCTTTCTTACTACAATATGTTTCTTTACTTTAAGATGTCTCTACGTGTAATGTTGGATAGTCTGTAGTGTTTATTTAAATCCATATCTTTTCTTACTACAAGCTGTTTCATTACTTTAAGTTGTCTCTACGTGTAATGTTGGATAGTCTCTAGTGTTTATTTAGATCCATATCCTTTCTTACTACAAGATGTTTCTTTACTTTAAGTTGTGTCTACGTGTAATGTTGGATAGTCTCTAGTGTTTATTTAGATCCATATCCTTTCTTACTACAAGCTGTTTCTTTAATTTAAGTTGTGTCTACGTGTAATGTTGGATAGTCTGTAGTGTTTATTTAGATCCATATCGTTTCTTACTACAAGATGTTTCTTTACTTTAAGTTGTGTCTACGTGTAATGTTGGATAGTCTGTAGTGTTTATTTAAATCCATATACTTTCTTACTACAAGCTGTTTCTTTAATTTAAGTTGTGTCTACGTGTAATGTTGGATAGTCTGTAGTGTTTATTTAAATCCATATCCTTTCTTGCTAAAAGGTGTTTCTTTACTTTAAGTTGTGACTACGTGTAATGTTGGATAGTCTGTAGTGTTTATTTAAATCCATATCCTTTCTTACTACAATATGTTTCTTTACTATAAGGTGTCTCTACGTGTAATGTCGGATAGTCTGTAGTGTTTATTTAAATCCATATCCTTTCTTACTACAAGATGTTTCTTTACTTTAAGTTGTGTCTACGTGTAATGTTGGATAGTCTCTAGTGTTTATTTATATCCATATCCTTTCTTGCTAAAAGGTGTTTCTTTACTTTAAGTTGTGTCTACGTGTAATGTTGGATAGTTTGTAGTGTTTATTTAAATCCATATCCTTTCTTACTACAATATGTTTCTTTACTTTAAGGTGTCTCTACGTGTAATGTTGGATAGTCTGTAGTGTTTATTTAAATCCATATCCTTTCTTACTACAATATGTTTCTTTACTTTAGGTTGTCTCTACGTGTAATGTTGGATAGTCTCTAGTGTTTATTTAAATCCATATCCTTTCTTACTACAAGATGTTTCTTTACTTTAAGATGTGTCTACGTGTAATGTTGGATAGTCTGTAGTGTTTATTTAGATCCATATCCTTTCTTACTACAAGCTGTTTCTTTACTTTAAGTTGTGCCTACGTGTAATGTTGGATAGTCTGTAGTGTTTATTTAGATCCATATCCTTTCTTACTACAATATGTTTCTTTACTTTGAGTTGTGTCTACGTGTAATGTTGGATAGTCTCTAGTGTTTATTTAAATCCATATCCTTTCTTACTATAAGATGTTTCTTTACTATAAGTTGTGTCTACGTGTAATGTTGGATAGTCTCTAGTGTTTATTTAAATCCATATCCTTTCTTACTACAAGATATTTCTTTAATTTAAGTTGTGTCTACGTGTAATGTTGGATAGTCTGTAGTGTTTATTTAGATCCATATCCTTTCTTACTACAATATGTTTCTTTACTTTAAGTTGTGTCTACGTGTAATGTTGGATAGTCTGTAGTGTTTATTTAAATCCATATCCTTTCTTACTACAAGCTGTTTCATTACTTTAAGTAGTGTCTACGTGTAATGTTGGATAGTCTCTAGTGTTTATTTAAATCCATATCCTTTCTTACTACAAGCTGTTTCTTTAATTTAAGTTGTGTCTACGTGTAATGTTGGATAGTCTGTAGTGTTTATTTAAATCCATATCCTTTCTTGCTAAAAGGTGTTTCTTTACTTTAAGTTGTGACTACGTGTAATGTTGGATAGTCTGTAGTGTTTATTTAAATCCATATCCTTTCTTACTACAATATGTTTCTTTACTATAAGGTGTCTCTACGTGTAATGTCGGATAGTCTGTAGTGTTTATTTAAATCCATATCCTTTCTTACTACAAGATGTTTCTTTACTTTAAGTTGTGTCTACGTGTAATGTTGGATAGTATCTAGTGTTTATTTATATCCATATCCTTTCTTACTACAATATGTTTCTTTACTTTAAGTTGTCTCTACGTGTAATGTTGGATAGTCTCTAGTGTTTATTTAGATCCATATCCTTTCTTACTACAAGATGTTTCTTTACTTTAAGTTGTGTCTACGTGTAATGTTGGATAGTCTGTAGTGTTTATTTAAATCCATATCCTTTCTTGCTAAAAGGTGTTTCTTTACTTTAAGTTGTGTCTACGTGTAATGTTGGATAGTTTGTAGTGTTTATTTAAATCCATATCCTTTCTTACTACAATATGTTTCTTTACTTTAAGGTGTCTCTACGTGTAATGTTGGATAGTCTGTAGTGTTTATTTAAATCCATATCCTTTCTTACTACAATATGTTTCTTTACTTTAGGTTGTCTCTACGTGTAATGTTGGATAGTCTCTAGTGTTTATTTAAATCCATATCCTTTCTTATCTTACTACAAGATGTTTCTTTACTTTAAGATGTGTCTACGTGTAATGTTGGATAGTCTGTAGTGTTTATTTAGATCCATATCCTTTCTTACTACAAGCTGTTTCTTTACTTTAAGTTGTGCCTACGTGTAATGTTGGATAGTCTGTAGTGTTTATTTAGATCCATATCCTTTCTTACTACAATATGTTTCTTTACTTTGAGTTGTGTCTACGTGTAATGTTGGATAGTCTGTAGTGTTTATTTAAATCCATATCCTTTCTTACTATAAGATGTTTCTTTACTATAAGTTGTGTCTACGTGTAATGTTGGATAGTCTCTAGTGTTTATTTAAATCCATATCCTTTCTTACTACAAGATGTTTCTTTACTTTAAGTTGTGTCTACGTGTAATGTTGGATAGTCTGTAGTGTTTATTTAAATCCATATCGTTTCTTGCTACAATATGTTTCTTTACTTTAAGTTGTGTCTACGTGTAATGTTGGATAGTCTGTAGTGTTTATTTAAATCCATATCCTTTCTTAGAAAAGATGTTTCTTTACTTTAAGTTGTGTCTACGTGTAATGTTGGATAGTCTGTAGTGTTTATTTAAATCCAGATCCTTTCTTACTACAATATGTTTCTTTACTTTAATTTGTATCTATGTGTAACGACAGATCGTCTCTCATGTTTATTTAGATCCATATCCTTTCTTACTACAAGATGTTTCTTTACTTTAAGTTGTGTCTACGTGTAATGTTGGATAGTCTCTAGTGTTTATTTAAATCCATATCCTTTCTTACTACAAGTTGTTTCTTTACTTAAAGTTGTGTCTACGTGTAATGTTGGATAGTCTCTAGTGTTTATTTAAATCCATATCCTTTCTTACTACAAGATGTTTCTTTACTTTAAGCTGTGTCTACGTGTAATGTTGGATAGTCTCTAGTGTTTATTTAGATCCATATCCTTTCTTACTACAATATGTTTCTTTACTTTCAGTTGTGTCTACGTGTAATGTTGGATAGTCTCTAGTGTTTGTTTAAATCCATATCCTTTCTTAATATATGATGTTTCTTTACTTTAAGTTGTGTCTACGTGTAATGTTGGATAGTCTCTAGTGTTTATTTAAATCCATATCCTTTCTTACTACAAGATGTTTCTTTACTTTAAGTTGTGTCTACGTGTAATGTTGGATAGTCTCTAGTGTTTATTTTGATCCATATCCTTTCTTACTACAAGATGTTTCTTTTCTTTAAGTTGTGTCTACGTGTAATGTTGGATAGTCTCTAGTGTTTATTTAAGTCCATATCCTTTCTTACTACAAGTTGTTTCTTTACTTTAAGTTGTGTCTACGTGTAATGTTGGATAGTCTGTAGTGTTTATTTAAATCCATATCCTTTCTTACTACAAGATGTTTCGTTACTTTAAGTTGTGTCTACGTGTAATGTTGGATAGTCTCTAGTGTTTATTTAGATCCATATCCTTTCTTACTACAATATGTTTCTTTACTTTAAGATGTCTCTACGTGTAATGTTGGATAGTCTGTAGTGTTTATTTAAATCCATATCCTTTCTTACTACAAGCTGTTTCATTACTTTAAGTTGTCTCTACGTGTAATGTTGGATAGTCTCTAGTGTTTATTTAGATCCATATCCTTTCTTACTACAAGATGTTTCTTTACTTTAAGTTGTGTCTACGTGTAATGTTGGATAGTCTCTAGTGTTTATTTAGATCCATATCCTTTCTTACTACAAGCTGTTTCTTTAATTTAAGTTGTGTCTACGTGTAATGTTGGATAGTCTGTAGTGTTTATTTAGATCCATATCCTTTCTTACTACAAGATGTTTCTTTACTTTAAGTTGTGTCTACGTGTAATGTTGGATAGTCTCTAGTGTTTATTTAGATCCATATCCTTTCTTACTACAAGATGTTTCTTTACTTTAAGTTGTGTCTACGTGTAATGTTGGATAGTCTCTAGTGTTTATTTAAGTCCATATCCTTTTTTACTACAAGTTGTTTCTTTACTTTAAGTTGTGTCTACGTGTAATGTTGGATAGTCTGTAGTGTTTATTTAAATCCATATCCTTTCTTACTACAAGATGTTTCTTTACTTTAAGTTGTGTCTACGTGTAATGTTGGATAGTCTCTAGTGTTTATTTAGATCCATATCCTTTCTTACTACAATATGTTTCTTTACTTTAAGTTGTCTCTACGTGTAATGTTGGATAGTCTGTAGTGTTTATTTAAATCCATATCTTTTCTTACTACAAGCTGTTTCATTACTTTAAGTTGTCTCTACATGTAATGTTGGATAGTCTCTAGTGTTTATTTTGATCCATATCCTTTCTTACTACAAGATGTTTCTTTACTTTAAGTTGTGTCTACGTGTAATGTTGGATAGTCTCTAGTGTTTATTTAGATCCATATCCTTTCTTACTACAAGCTGTTTCTTTACTTTAAGTTGTGTCTACGTGTAATGTTGGATAGTCTGTAGTGTTTATTTAGATCCATATCCTTTCTTACTACAAGAGGTTTCTTAACTTTAAGTTGTGTCTACGTGTAATGTTGGATAGTCTGTAGTGTTTATTTAAATCCATATCCTTTCTTACTACAAGCTGTTTCATTACTTTAAGTAGTGTCTACGTGTAATGTTGGATAGTCTCTAGTGTTTATTTAAATCCATATCCTTTCTTACTACAAGCTGTTTCTTTAATTTAAGTTGTGTCTACGTGTAATGTTGGATAGTTTGTAGTGTTTATTTAAATCCATATCCTTTCTTACTACAATATGTTTCTTTACTTTAAGGTGTCTCTACGTGTAATGTTGGATAGTCTGTAGTGTTTATTTAAATCCATATCCTTTCTTACTACAATATGTTTCTTTACTTTAAGTTGTCTCTACATGTAATGTTGGATAGTCTCTAGTGTTTATTTAAATCCATATCCTTTCTTACTACAAGATGTTTCTTTACTTTAAGATGTGTCTCCGTGTAATGTTGGATAGTCTCTAGTGTTTATTTAGATCCATATCCTTTCTTACTACAATATGTTTCTTTACTTTAAGATGTCTCTACGTGTAATGTTGGATAGTCTGTAGTGTTTATTTAAATCCATATCCTTTCTTACTACAAGCTGTTTCATTACTTTAAGTTGTCTCTACGTGTAATGTTGGATAGTCTCTAGTGTTTATTTAGATCCATATCCTTTCTTACTACAAGATGTTTCTTTACTTTAAGTTGTGTCTACGTGTAATGTTGGATAGTCTCTAGTGTTTATTTAGATCCATATCCTTTCTTACTACAAGCTGTTTCTTTAATTTAAGTTGTGTCTACGTGTAATGTTGGATAGTCTGTAGTGTTTATTTAGATCCATATCCTTTCTTACTACAAGATGTTTCTTTACTTTAAGTTGTGTCTACGTGTAATGTTGGATAGTCTCTAGTGTTTATTTAGATCCATATCCTTTCTTACTACAAGATGTTTCTTTACTTTAAGTTGTGTCTACGTGTAATGTTGGATAGTCTCTAGTGTTTATTTAAGTCCATATCCTTTTTTACTACAAGTTGTTTCTTTACTTTAAGTTGTGTCTACGTGTAATGTTGGATAGTCTGTAGTGTTTATTTAAATCCATATCCTTTCTTACTACAAGATGTTTCTTTACTTTAAGTTGTGTCTACGTGTAATGTTGGATAGTCTCTAGTGTTTATTTAGATCCATATCCTTTCTTACTACAATATGTTTCTTTACTTTAAGTTGTCTCTACGTGTAATGTTGGATAGTCTGTAGTGTTTATTTAAATCCATATCTTTTCTTACTACAAGCTGTTTCATTACTTTAAGTTGTCTCTACATGTAATGTTGGATAGTCTCTAGTGTTTATTTTGATCCATATCCTTTCTTACTACAAGATGTTTCTTTACTTTAAGTTGTGTCTACGTGTAATGTTGGATAGTCTCTAGTGTTTATTTAGATCCATATCCTTTCTTACTACAAGCTGTTTCTTTACTTTAAGTTGTGTCTACGTGTAATGTTGGATAGTCTGTAGTGTTTATTTAGATCCATATCCTTTCTTACTACAAGAGGTTTCTTAACTTTAAGTTGTGTCTACGTGTAATGTTGGATAGTCTGTAGTGTTTATTTAAATCCATATCCTTTCTTACTACAAGCTGTTTCATTACTTTAAGTAGTGTCTACGTGTAATGTTGGATAGTCTCTAGTGTTTATTTAAATCCATATCCTTTCTTACTACAAGCTGTTTCTTTAATTTAAGTTGTGTCTACGTGTAATGTTGGATAGTTTGTAGTGTTTATTTAAATCCATATCCTTTCTTACTACAATATGTTTCTTTACTTTAAGGTGTCTCTACGTGTAATGTTGGATAGTCTGTAGTGTTTATTTAAATCCATATCCTTTCTTACTACAATATGTTTCTTTACTTTAAGTTGTCTCTACATGTAATGTTGGATAGTCTCTAGTGTTTATTTAAATCCATATCCTTTCTTACTACAAGATGTTTCTTTACTTTAAGATGTGTCTCCGTGTAATGTTGGATAGTCTGTAGTGTTTATTTAGATCCATATCCTTTCTTACTACAAGCTGTTTCTTTACTTTAAGTTGTGCCTACGTGTAATGTTGGATAGTCTGTAGTGTTTATTTAGATCCATATCCTTTCTTACTACAATATGTTTCTTTACTTTCAGTTGTGTCTACGTGTAATGTTGGATAGTCTCTAGTGTTTGTTTAAATCCATATCCTTTCTTAATATATGATGTTTCTTTACTTTAAGTTGTGTCTACGTGTAATGTTGGATAGTCTCTAGTGTTTATTTAAATCCATATCCTTTCTTACTACAAGATGTTTCTTTACTTTAAGTTGTGTCTACGTGTAATGTTGGATAGTCTCTAGTGTTTATTTTGATCCATATCCTTTCTTACTACAAGATGTTTCTTTTCTTTAAGTTGTGTCTACGTGTAATGTTGGATAGTCTCTAGTGTTTATTTAAGTCCATATCCTTTCTTACTACAAGTTGTTTCTTTACTTTAAGTTGTGTCTACGTGTAATGTTGGATAGTCTGTAGTGTTTATTTAAATCCATATCCTTTCTTACTACAAGATGTTTCGTTACTTTAAGTTGTGTCTACGTGTAATGTTGGATAGTCTCTAGTGTTTATTTAGATCCATATCCTTTCTTACTACAATATGTTTCTTTACTTTAAGATGTCTCTACGTGTAATGTTGGATAGTCTGTAGTGTTTATTTAAATCCATATCTTTTCTTACTACAAGCTGTTTCATTACTTTAAGTTGTCTCTACGTGTAATGTTGGATAGTCTCTAGTGTTTATTTAGATCCATATCCTTTCTTACTACAAGATGTTTCTTTACTTTAAGTTGTGTCTACGTGTAATGTTGGATAGTCTCTAGTGTTTATTTAGATCCATATCCTTTCTTACTACAAGCTGTTTCTTTAATTTAAGTTGTGTCTACGTGTAATGTTGGATAGTCTGTAGTGTTTATTTAGATCCATATCGTTTCTTACTACAAGATGTTTCTTTACTTTAAGTTGTGTCTACGTGTAATGTTGGATAGTCTGTAGTGTTTATTTAAATCCATATACTTTCTTACTACAAGCTGTTTCTTTAATTTAAGTTGTGTCTACGTGTAATGTTGGATAGTCTGTAGTGTTTATTTAAATCCATATCCTTTCTTGCTAAAAGGTGTTTCTTTACTTTAAGTTGTGACTACGTGTAATGTTGGATAGTCTGTAGTGTTTATTTAAATCCATATCCTTTCTTACTACAATATGTTTCTTTACTATAAGGTGTCTCTACGTGTAATGTCGGATAGTCTGTAGTGTTTATTTAAATCCATATCCTTTCTTACTACAAGATGTTTCTTTACTTTAAGTTGTGTCTACGTGTAATGTTGGATAGTCTCTAGTGTTTATTTATATCCATATCCTTTCTTGCTAAAAGGTGTTTCTTTACTTTAAGTTGTGTCTACGTGTAATGTTGGATAGTTTGTAGTGTTTATTTAAATCCATATCCTTTCTTACTACAATATGTTTCTTTACTTTAAGGTGTCTCTACGTGTAATGTTGGATAGTCTGTAGTGTTTATTTAAATCCATATCCTTTCTTACTACAATATGTTTCTTTACTTTAGGTTGTCTCTACGTGTAATGTTGGATAGTCTCTAGTGTTTATTTAAATCCATATCCTTTCTTACTACAAGATGTTTCTTTACTTTAAGATGTGTCTACGTGTAATGTTGGATAGTCTGTAGTGTTTATTTAGATCCATATCCTTTCTTACTACAAGCTGTTTCTTTACTTTAAGTTGTGCCTACGTGTAATGTTGGATAGTCTGTAGTGTTTATTTAGATCCATATCCTTTCTTACTACAATATGTTTCTTTACTTTGAGTTGTGTCTACGTGTAATGTTGGATAGTCTCTAGTGTTTATTTAAATCCATATCCTTTCTTACTATAAGATGTTTCTTTACTATAAGTTGTGTCTACGTGTAATGTTGGATAGTCTCTAGTGTTTATTTAAATCCATATCCTTTCTTACTACAAGATATTTCTTTAATTTAAGTTGTGTCTACGTGTAATGTTGGATAGTCTGTAGTGTTTATTTAGATCCATATCCTTTCTTACTACAAGATGTTTCTTTACTTTAAGTTGTGTCTACGTGTAATGTTGGATAGTCTGTAGTGTTTATTTAAATCCATATCCTTTCTTACTACAAGCTGTTTCATTACTTTAAGTAGTGTCTACGTGTAATGTTGGATAGTCTCTAGTGTTTATTTAAATCCATATCCTTTCTTACTACAAGCTGTTTCTTTAATTTAAGTTGTGTCTACGTGTAATGTTGGATAGTCTGTAGTGTTTATTTAAATCCATATCCTTTCTTGCTAAAAGGTGTTTCTTTACTTTAAGTTGTGACTACGTGTAATGTTGGATAGTCTGTAGTGTTTATTTAAATCCATATCCTTTCTTACTACAATATGTTTCTTTACTATAAGGTGTCTCTACGTGTAATGTCGGATAGTCTGTAGTGTTTATTTAAATCCATATCCTTTCTTACTACAAGATGTTTCTTTACTTTAAGTTGTGTCTACGTGTAATGTTGGATAGTATCTAGTGTTTATTTATATCCATATCCTTTCTTACTACAATATGTTTCTTTACTTTAAGTTGTCTCTACGTGTAATGTTGGATAGTCTCTAGTGTTTATTTAGATCCATATCCTTTCTTACTACAAGATGTTTCTTTACTTTAAGTTGTGTCTACGTGTAATGTTGGATAGTCTGTAGTGTTTATTTAAATCCATATCCTTTCTTGCTAAAAGGTGTTTCTTTACTTTAAGTTGTGTCTACGTGTAATGTTGGATAGTTTGTAGTGTTTATTTAAATCCATATCCTTTCTTACTACAATATGTTTCTTTACTTTAAGGTGTCTCTACGTGTAATGTTGGATAGTCTGTAGTGTTTATTTAAATCCATATCCTTTCTTACTACAATATGTTTCTTTACTTTAGGTTGTCTCTACGTGTAATGTTGGATAGTCTCTAGTGTTTATTTAAATCCATATCCTTTCTTATCTTACTACAAGATGTTTCTTTACTTTAAGATGTGTCTACGTGTAATGTTGGATAGTATGTAGTGTTTATTTAGATCCATATCCTTTCTTACTACAAGCTGTTTCTTTACTTTAAGTTGTGCCTACGTGTAATGTTGGATAGTCTGTAGTGTTTATTTAGATCCATATCCTTTCTTACTACAATATGTTTCTTTACTTTGAGTTGTGTCTACGTGTAATGTTGGATAGTCTGTAGTGTTTATTTAAATCCATATCCTTTCTTACTATAAGATGTTTCTTTACTATAAGTTGTGTCTACGTGTAATGTTGGATAGTCTCTAGTGTTTATTTAAATCCATATCCTTTCTTACTACAAGATGTTTCTTTACTTTAAGTTGTGTCTACGTGTAATGTTGGATAGTCTGTAGTGTTTATTTAAATCCATATCGTTTCTTGCTACAATATGTTTCTTTACTTTAAGTTGAGTCTACGTGTAATGTTGGATAGTCTGTAGTGTTTATTTAAATCCATATCCTTTCTTAGAAAAGATGTTTCTTTACTTTAAGTTGTGTCTACGTGTAATGTTGGATAGTCTGTAGTGTTTATTTAAATCCAGATCCTTTCTTACTACAATATGTTTCTTTACTTTAATTTGTATCTATGTGTAACGACAGATCGTCTCTCATGTTTATTTAGATCCATATCCTTTCTTACTACAAGATGTTTCTTTACTTTAAGTTGTGTCTACGTGTAATGTTGGATAGTCTCTAGTGTTTATTTAAATCCATATCCTTTCTTACTACAAGTTGTTTCTTTACTTAAAGTTGTGTCTACGTGTAATGTTGGATAGTCTCTAGTGTTTATTTAAATCCATATCCTTTCTTACTACAAGATGTTTCTTTACTTTAAGCTGTGTCTACGTGTAATGTTGGATAGTCTCTAGTGTTTATTTAGATCCATATCCTTTCTTACTACAATATGTTTCTTTACTTTCAGTTGTGTCTACGTGTAATGTTGGATAGTCTCTAGTGTTTGTTTAAATCCATATCCTTTCTTAATATATGATGTTTCTTTACTTTAAGTTGTGTCTACGTGTAATGTTGGATAGTCTCTAGTGTTTATTTAAATCCATATCCTTTCTTACTACAAGATGTTTCTTTACTTTAAGTTGTGTCTACGTGTAATGTTGGATAGTCTCTAGTGTTTATTTTGATCCATATCCTTTCTTACTACAAGATGTTTCTTTTCTTTAAGTTGTGTCTACGTGTAATGTTGGATAGTCTCTAGTGTTTATTTAAGTCCATATCCTTTCTTACTACAAGTTGTTTCTTTACTTTAAGTTGTGTCTACGTGTAATGTTGGATAGTCTGTAGTGTTTATTTAAATCCATATCCTTTCTTACTACAAGATGTTTCGTTACTTTAAGTTGTGTCTACGTGTAATGTTGGATAGTCTCTAGTGTTTATTTAGATCCATATCCTTTCTTACTACAATATGTTTCTTTACTTTAAGATGTCTCTACGTGTAATGTTGGATAGTCTGTAGTGTTTATTTAAATCCATATCCTTTCTTACTACAAGCTGTTTCATTACTTTAAGTTGTCTCTACGTGTAATGTTGGATAGTCTCTAGTGTTTATTTAGATCCATATCCTTTCTTACTACAAGATGTTTCTTTACTTTAAGTTGTGTCTACGTGTAATGTTGGATAGTCTCTAGTGTTTATTTAGATCCATATCCTTTCTTACTACAAGCTGTTTCTTTAATTTAAGTTGTGTCTACGTGTAATGTTGGATAGTCTGTAGTGTTTATTTAGATCCATATCCTTTCTTACTACAAGATGTTTCTTTACTTTAAGTTGTGTCTACGTGTAATGTTGGATAGTCTGTAGTGTTTATTTAAATCCATATCCTTTCTTACTACAAGCTGTTTCTTTAATTTAAGTTGTGTCTACGTGTAATGTTGGATAGTCTGTAGTTTTTATTTAAATCCATATCCTTTCTTGCTTAAAGGTGTTTCTTTACTTTAAGTTGTGACTACGTGTAATGTTGGATAGTCTGTAGTGTTTATTTAAATCCATATCCTTTCTTACTACAATATGTTTCTTTACTATAAGGTGTCTCTACGTGTAATGTCGGATAGTCTGTAGTGTTTATTTAAATCCATATCCTTTCTTACTACAAGATGTTTCTTTACTTTAAGTTGTGTCTACGTGTAATGTTGGATAGTCTCTAGTGTTTATTTATATCCATATCCTTTCTTGCTAAAAGGTGTTTCTTTACTTTAAGTTGTGTCTACGTGTAATGTTGGATAGTTTGTAGTGTTTATTTAAATCCATATCCTTTCTTACTACAATATGTTTCTTTACTTTAAGGTGTATCTACGTGTAATGTTGGATAGTCTGTAGTGTTTATTTAAATCCATATCCTTTCTTACTACAATATGTTTCTTTACTTTAGGTTGTCTCTACGTGTAATGTTGATAGTCTCTAGTGTTTATTTAAATCCATATCCTTTCTTACTACAAGATGTTTCTTTACTTTAAGATGTGTCTACGTGTAATGTTGGATAGTCTGTAGTGTTTATTTAGATCCATATCCTTTCTTACTACAAGCTGTTTCTTTACTTTAAGTTGTGCCTACGTGTAATGTTGGATAGTCTGTAGTGTTTATTTAGATCCATATCCTTTCTTACTACAATATGTTTCTTTACTTTGAGTTGTGTCTACGTGTAATGTTGGATAGTCTCTAGTGTTTATTTAAATCCATATCCTTTCTTACTATAAGATGTTTCTTTACTATAAGTTGTGTCTACGTGTAATGTTGGATAGTCTCTAGTGTTTATTTAAATCCATATCCTTTCTTACTACAAGATGTTTCTTTAATTTAAGTTGTGTCTACGTGTAATGTTGGATAGTCTGTAGTGTTTATTTAGATCCATATCCTTTCTTACTACAAGATGTTTCTTTACTTTAAGTTGTGTCTACGTGTAATGTTGGATAGTCTGTAGTGTTTACTTAAATCCATATCCTTTCTTACTACAAGCTGTTTCATTACTTTAAGGAGTGTCTACGTGTAATGTTGGATAGTCTCTAGTGTTTATTTAAATCCATATCCTTTCTTACTACAAGCTGTTTCTTTAATTTAAGTTGTGTCTACGTGTAATGTTGGATAGTCTGTAGTGTTTATTTAAATCCAAATCCTTTCTTGCTAAAAGGTGTTTCTTTACTTTAAGTTGTGACTACGTGTAATGTTGGATAGTCTGTAGTGTTTATTTAAATCCATATCCTTTCTTACTACAATATGTTTCTTTACTATAAGGTGTCTCTACGTGTAATGTCGGATAGTCTGTAGTGTTTATTTAAATCCATATCCTTTCTTACTACAAGATGTTTCTTTACTTTAAGTTGTGTCTACGTGTAATGTTGGATAGTATCTAGTGTTTATTTATATCCATATCCTTTCTTACTACAATATGTTTCTTTACTTTAAGTTGTCTCTACGTGTAATGTTGGATAGTCTCTAGTGTTTATTTAGATCCATATCCTTTCTTACTACAAGATGTTTCTTTACTTTAAGTTGTGTCTACGTGTAATGTTGGATAGTCTGTAGTGTTTATTTAAATCCATATCCTTTCTTGCTAAAAGGTGCTTCTTTACTTTAAGTTGTGTCTACGTGTAATGTTGGATAGTTTGTAGTGTTTATTTAAATCCATATCCTTTCTTACTACAATATGTTTCTTTACTTTAAGGTGTCTCTACGTGTAATGTTGGATAGTCTGTAGTGTTTATTTAAATCCATATCCTTTCTTACTACAATATGTTTCTTTACTTTAGGTTGTCTCTACGTGTAATGTTGGATAGTCTCTAGTGTTTATTTAAATCCATATCCTTTCTTACTACAAGATGTTTCTTTACTTTAAGATGTGTCTACGTGTAATGTTGGATAGTCTGTAGTGTTTATTTAGATCCATATCCTTTCTTACTACAAGCTGTTTCTTTACTTTAAGTTGTGCCTACGTGTAATGTTGGATAGTTTGTAGTGTTTATTTAGATCCATATCCTTTCTTACTACAATATGTTTCTTTACTTTGAGTTGTCTCTACGTGTAATGTTGGATAGTCTCTAGTGTTTATTTAAATCCATATCCTTTCTTACTATAAGATGTTTCTTTACTATAAGTTGTGTCTACGTGTAATGTTGGATAGTCTCTAGTGTTTATTTAAATCCATATCCTTTCTTACTACAAGATGTTTCTTTACTTTAAGTTGTGTCTACGTGTAATGTTGGATAGTCTGTAGTGTTTATTTAAATCCATATCGTTTCTTGCTACAATATGTTTCTTTACTTTAAGTTGTGTCTACGTGTAATGTTGGATAGTCTGTAGTGTTTATTTAAATCCATATCCTTTCTTAGAAAAGATGTTTCTTTACTTTAAGTTGTGTCTACGTGTAATGTTGGATAGTCTGTAGTGTTTATTTAAATCCAGATCCTTTCTTACTACAATATGTTTCTTTACTTTAATTTGTATCTATGTGTAACGACAGATCGTCTCTCATGTTTATTTAGATCCATATCCTTTCTTACTACAAGATGTTTCTTTACTTTAAGTTGTGTCTACGTGTAATGTTGGATAGTCTCTAGTGTTTATTTAAATCCATATCCTTTCTTACTACAAGATGTTTCTTTACTTTAAGCTGTGTCTACGTGTAATGTTGGATAGTCTCTAGTGTTTATTTAGATCCATATCCTTTCTTACTACAATATGTTTCTTTACTCTAAGTTGTGTCTACGTGTAATGTTGGATAGTCTCTAGTGTTTATTTAAATCCATATCCTTTCTTACTACAATATGTTTCTTTACTTTAAGTTGTGTCTACGTGTAATGTTGGATAGTCTGTAGTGTTTATTTACATCCATATCCTTTCTTACGACAAGCTGTTCCTTTACTTTAATTTGTATCTATGTGTAACGACAGATCGTCTCTCATGTTTATTTAGATCCATATCCTTTCTTACTACAAGATGTTTCTTTACTTTAAGTTGTGTCTACGTGTAATGTTGGATAGTCTTTAGTGTTTATTTAGATCCATATCCTTTCTTACTACATTATGTTTCATTACTTTAAGTTGTGTCTACGTGTAATGTTGGATAGTCTCTAGTGTTTATTTAGATCCATATCCTTTCTTACTACAAATATGTTTCTTTACTTTAAGCTGTGTCTACGTGTAATGTTGGATAGTCTCTAGAGTTTATTTAAATCCATATCCTTTCTTACTACAAGCTGTTTCTTAACATTAAGTTGTGTCTACGTGTAATGTTGGATAGTCTCTAGTGTTTATTTAAATCCATATCCTTTCTTACTACAAGATGTTTCTTTACTTTAAGTTGTATCTACGTGTAATGTTGGATAGTCTCTAGTGTTTATTTAAATCCATATCCTTTCTTACTACAAGATGTTTCTTTACTTTAAGTTGTCTCTACGTGTAATGTTGGATAGTCTCTAGTGTTTATTTAAATCCATATCCTTTCTTACTACAAGCTGTTTCATTACTTTAAGTTGTGTCTACGTGTAATGTTGGATAGTCTGTAGTGTTTATTTAAATCCATATCCTTTCTTACTACAATATGTTTCTTTACTTTAAGTTGTGTCTACGTGTAATGTTGGATAGTCTCTAGTGTTTATTTAAATCCATATCCTTTCTTACTACAAGCTGTTTGTTTACTTTAAGTTGTGTCTATGTGTAATGTTAGATAGTCTGTAGTGTTTATTTAAATCCATATCCTTTCTTACTACAAGATGTTTCTTAACTTTAAGTTGTCGCTACGTGTAATGTTGGATAGTCTGTAGTGTTTACTTAAATCCATATCCTTTCTTACTACAAGATGTTTCTTTACTTTAAGTTGTGTCTACGTGTAATGTTGGATAGTCTGTAGTGTTTATTTAGTTCCATATCCTTTCTTACTACAAGCTGTTTCTTTAATTTAAGTTGTGTCTACGTGTAATGTTGGATAGTCTGTAGTGTTTATTTAGATCCATATCCTTTCTGACTACAAGATGATTCTTTACTTTAAGTTGTGTCTACGTGTAATGTTGGATAGTCTGTAGTGTTTATTTAAATCCATATCCTTTCTTGCTACAAGGTGTTTCTTTACTTTAAGTTGTGTCTACGTGTAATGTTGGATAGTCTGTAGTGTTTATTTAAATCCATATCCTTTCTTACTACAATATGTTTTTTTACTTTAAGTTGTGTCTACGTGTAATGTTGGATAGTCTCTAGTGTTTATTTAGATCCATATCCTTTCTTACTACAATATGTTTCTTTACTTTAAATTGTGTTTACGTGTAATGTTGGATAGTCTCTAGTGTTTATTTAAATCCATATCCTTTCTTACTACAAGATGTTTCTTTACTTTAAGATGTGTCTACGTGTAATGTTGGATAGTCTGTAGTGTTTATTTAGATCCATATCCTTTCTTACTACAAGATGTTTCTTTTCTTTAAGTTGTGTCTACGTGTAATGTTGGATAGTCTCTAGTGTTTATTTAAATCCATATCCTTTCTTACTATAAGATGTTTCTTTACTATAAGTTGTGTCTACGTGTAATGTTGGATAGTCTCTAGTGTTTATTTAAATCCATATCCTTTCTTACTACAAGATGTTTCTTTAATTTAAGTTGTGTCTACGTGTAATGTTGGATAGTCTGTAGTGTTTATTTAGATCCATATCCTTTCTTACTACAAGATGTTTCTTTACTTTAAGTTGTGTCTACGTGTAATGTTGGATAGTCTGTAGTGTTTATTTAAATCCATATCCTTTCTTACTACAAGCTGTTTCATTACTTTAAGGAGTGTCTACGTGTAATGTTGGATAGTCTCTAGTGTTTATTTAAATCCATATCCTTTCTTACTACAAGCTGTTTCTTTAATTTAAGTTGTGTCTACGTGTAATGTTGGATAGTCTGTAGTGTTTATTTAAATCCAAATCCTTTCTTGCTACAATATGTTTCTTTACTATAAGGTGTCTCTACGTGTAATGTCGGATAGTCTGTAGTGTTTATTTAAATCCATATCCTTTCTTACTACAAGATGTTTCTTTACTTTAAGTTGTGTCTACGTGTAATGTTGGATAGTATCTAGTGTTTATTTATATCCATATCCTTTCTTACTACAATATGTTTCTTTACTTTAAGTTGTCTCTACGTGTAATGTTGGATAGTCTCTAGTGTTTATTTAGATCCATATCCTTTCTTACTACAAGATGTTTCTTTACTTTAAGTTGTGTCTACGTGTAATGTTGGATAGTCTGTAGTGTTTATTTAAATCCATATCCTTTCTTGCTAAAAGGTGTTTCTTTACTTTAAGTTGTGTCTACGTGTAATGTTGGATAGTTTGTAGTGTTTATTTAAATCCATATCCTTTCTTACTACAATATGTTTCTTTACTTTAAGGTGTCTCTACGTGTAATGTTGGATAGTCTGTAGTGTTTATTTAAATCCATATCCTTTCTTACTACAATATGTTTCTTTACTTTAGGTTGTCTCTACGTGTAATGTTGGATAGTCTCTAGTGTTTATTTAAATCCATATCCTTTCTTACTACAAGATGTTTCTTTACTTTAAGATGTGTCTACGTGTAATGTTGGATAGTCTGTAGTGTTTATTTAGATCCATATCCTTTCTTACTACAAGCTGTTTCTTTACTTTAAGTTGTGCCTACGTGTAATGTTGGATAGTTTGTAGTGTTTATTTAGATCCATATCCTTTCTTACTACAATATGTTTCTTTACTTTGAGTTGTCTCTACGTGTAATGTTGGATAGTCTCTAGTGTTTATTTAAATCCATACCCTTTCTTACTATAAGATGTTTCTTTACTATAAGTTGTGTCTACGTGTAATGTTGGATAGTCTCTAGTGTTTATTTAAATCCATATCCTTTCTTACTACAAGATGTTTCTTTACTTTAAGTTGTGTCTACGTGTAATGTTGGATAGTCTGTAGTGTTTATTTAAATCCATATCGTTTCTTGCTACAATATGTTTCTTTACTTTAAGTTGTGTCTACGTGTAATGTTGGATAGTCTGTAGTGTTTATTTAAATCCATATCCTTTCTTAGAAAAGATGTTTCTTTACTTTAAGTTGTGTCTACGTGTAATGTTGGATAGTCTGTAGTGTTTATTTAAATCCAGATCCTTTCTTACTACAATATGTTTCTTTACTTTAATTTGTATCTATGTGTAACGACAGATCGTCTCTCATGTTTATTTAGATCCATATCCTTTCTTACTACAAGATGTTTCTTTACTTTAAGTTGTGTCTACGTGTAATGTTGGATAGTCTCTAGTGTTTATTTAAATCCATATCCTTTCTTACTACAAGTTGTTTCTTTACTTAAAGTTGTGTCTACGTGTAATGTTGGATAGTCTCTAGTGTTTATTTAAATCCATATCCTTTCTTACTACAAGATGTTTCTTTACTTTAAGCTGTGTCTACGTGTAATGTTGGATAGTCTCTAGTGTTTATTTAGATCCATATCCTTTCTTACTACAATATGTTTCTTTACTCTAAGTTGTGTCTACGTGTAATGTTGGATAGTCTCTAGTGTTTATTTAAATCCATATCCTTTCTTACTACAATATGTTTCTTTACTTTAAGTTGTGTCTACGTGTAATGTTGGATAGTCTGTAGTGTTTATTTACATCCATATCCTTTCTTACGACAAGCTGTTCCTTTACTTTAATTTGTATCTATGTGTAACGACAGATCGTCTCTCATGTTTATTTAGATCCATATCCTTTCTTACTACAAGATGTTTCTTTACTTTAAGTTGTGTCTACGTGTAATGTTGGATAGTCTTTAGTGTTTATTTAGATCCATATCCTTTCTTACTACATTATGTTTCATTACTTTAAGTTGTGTCTACGTGTAATGTTGGATAGTCTCTAGTGTTTATTTAGATCCATATCCTTTCTTACTACAAATATGTTTCTTTACTTTAAGCTGTGTCTACGTGTAATGTTGGATAGTCTCTAGAGTTTATTTAAATCCATATCCTTTCTTACTACAAGCTGTTTCTTAACATTAAGTTGTGTCTACGTGTAATGTTGGATAGTCTCTAGTGTTTATTTAAATCCATATCCTTTCTTACTACAAGATGTTTCTTTACTTTAAGTTGTATCTACGTGTAATGTTGGATAGTCTCTAGTGTTTATTTAAATCCATATCCTTTCTTACTACAAGATGTTTCTTTACTTTAAGTTGTCTCTACGTGTAATGTTGGATAGTCTCTAGTGTTTATTTAAATCCATATCCTTTCTTACTACAAGCTGTTTCATTACTTTAAGTTGTGTCTACGTGTAATGTTGGATAGTCTGTAGTGTTTATTTAAATCCATATCCTTTCTTACTACAATATGTTTCTTTACTTTAAGTTGTGTCTACGTGTAATGTTGGATAGTCTCTAGTGTTTATTTAAATCCATATCCTTTCTTACTACAAGCTGTTTGTTTACTTTAAGTTGTGTCTATGTGTAATGTTAGATAGTCTGTAGTGTTTATTTAAATCCATATCCTTTCTTACTACAAGATGTTTCTTAACTTTAAGTTGTCGCTACGTGTAATGTTGGATAGTCTGTAGTGTTTACTTAAATCCATATCCTTTCTTACTACAAGATGTTTCTTTACTTTAAATTGTGTCTACGTGTAATGTTGGATAGTCTGTAGTGTTTATTTAGTTCCATATCCTTTCTTACTACAAGCTGTTTCTTTAATTTAAGTTGTGTCTACGTGTAATGTTGGATAGTCTGTAGTGTTTATTTAGATCCATATCCTTTCTGACTACAAGATGATTCTTTACTTTAAGTTGTGTCTACGTGTAATGTTGGATAGTCTGTAGTGTTTATTTAAATCCATATCCTTTCTTGCTACAAGGTGTTTCTTTACTTTAAGTTGTGTCTACGTGTAATGTTGGATAGTCTGTAGTGTTTATTTAAATCCATATCCTTTCTTACTACAATATGTTTTTTTACTTTAAGTTGTGTCTACGTGTAATGTTGGATAGTCTCTAGTGTTTATTTAGATCCATATCCTTTCTTACTACAATATGTTTCTTTACTTTAAGTTGTGTTTACGTGTAATGTTGGATAGTCTCTAGTGTTTATTTAAATCCATATCCTTTCTTACTACAAGATGTTTCTTTACTTTAAGATGTGTCTACGTGTAATGTTGGATAGTCTGTAGTGTTTATTTAGATCCATATCCTTTCTTACTACAAGATGTTTCTTTTCTTTAAGTTGTGTCTACGTGTAATGTTGGATAGTCTCTAGTTTTTATTTAAATCCATATCCTTTCTTACTACAAGATGTTTCTTTACTTTAAGTTGTGTCTACGTGTAATGTTGGATAGTCTGTAGTGTTTATTTAAATCTATATCCTTTCTTACTACAAGATGTTTCTTTACTATAAGTTGTGTTTACGTGTAATGTTGGATAGTCTCTAGTGTTCATTTAAATCCATATCCTTTCTTACTACAATATGTTTCTTTACTTTAAGTTGTGTCTACGTATAATGTTGAATAGTCTCTAGTGTTTATTTCAATCCATATCCTTTCTTACTACAATATGTTTCTTTACTTTAAGTTGTGTCTACGTGTAATGTTGGATAGTCTGTAGTGTTTATTTAGATTCATATCCTTTCTTACTACAATATGTTTCTTTACTTTCAGTTGTGTCTACGTGTAATGTTGGATAGTCTGTAGTGTTTATTTAAATCCTTATCCTTTCTTACTACAAGATGTTTCTTTACTTTAAGTTGTGTCTACGTGTAATGTTGGATAGTCTCTAGTGTTCATTTAAATCCATATCCTTTCTTACTACAATATGTTTCTTTACTCTAAATTGTGTTCCTTTTCTTGAATATTTTTCTATGTGTAATGTTAGATAGTCTCTCATGTTCATTTACATCCATATCCTTTCTTACGACAAGCTGATCCTTTGCTTTAATTTGTATCTATGTGTAACGACAGATCGTCTCTCATCTTTATTTAGATCCATATCCTTTCTTACTACAAGATGTTTCTTTACTTTAAGTTGTGTCTACGTGTAATGTTGGATAGTCTCTAGTGTTTATTTACATCCATATCCTTTCTTACGACAAGCTGTTCCTTTTCTTTAATTTGTATCTATGTGTAACGACAGATCGTCTCTCATGTTTATTTAGATCCATATCCTTTCTTACTACGAGATGTTTCTTTACTTTAAGTTGTGTCTACGTGTAATGTTGGATAGTCTCTAGTGTTTATTTAAATCCATATCCTTTCTTACTACAATATGTTTCATTACTTTAAGTTGTGTCTACGTGTAATGTTGGATAGTCTCTAGTGTTTATTTAGATCCATATCCTTTCTTACTACAAATATGCTTCTGTACTTTAAGTTGTGTCTACGTGTAATGTTGGATAGTCTCTAGTGTTCATTTAAATCCATATCCTTTCTTACTACAATATGTTTCTTTACTCTAAATTGTGTTCCTTTTCTTGAATATTTTTCTATGTGTAATGTTAGATAGTCTCTCATGTTCATTTACATCCATATCCTTTCTTACGACAAGCTGATCCTTTGCTTTAATTTGTATCTATGTGTAACGACAGATCGTCTCTCATCTTTATTTAGATCCATATCCTTTCTTACTACAAGATGTTTCTTTACTTTAAGTTGTGTCTACGTGTAATGTTGGATAGTCTCTAGTGTTTATTTACATCCATATCCTTTCTTACGACAAGCTGTTCCTTTTCTTTAATTTGTATCTATGTGTAACGACAGATCGTCTCTCATGTTTATTTAGATCCATATCCTTTCTTACTACGAGATGTTTCTTTACTTTAAGTTGTGTCTACGTGTAATGTTGGATAGTCTCTAGTGTTTATTTAAATCCATATCCTTTCTTACTACAATATGTTTCATTACTTTAAGTTGTGTCTACGTGTAATGTTGGATAGTCTCTAGTGTTTATTTAGATCCATATCCTTTCTTACTACAAATATGCTTCTGTACTTTAAGTTGTGTCTACGTGTAATGTTGGATAGTCTGTAGTGTTTATTTAAATCCATATCCTTTCTTACTACAATATGTTTCTTTACTTTCAGTTGTGTCTACGTGTAATGTTGGATAGTCTGTAGTGTTTATTTAAATCCTTATCCTTTCTTACTACAAGATGTTTCTTTACTTTAAGTTGTGTCTACGTGTAATGTTGGATAGTCTCTAGTGTTCATTTAAATCCATATCCTTTCTTACTACAATATGTTTCTTTACTCTAAATTGTGTTCCTTTTCTTGAATATTTTTCTATGTGTAATGTTAGATAGTCTCTCATGTTCATTTACATCCATATCCTTTCTTACGACAAGCTGATCCTTTGCTTTAATTTGTATCTATGTGTAACGACAGATCGTCTCTCATCTTTATTTAGATCCATATCCTTTCTTACTACAAGATGTTTCTTTACTTTAAGTTGTGTCTACGTGTAATGTTGGATAGTCTCTAGTGTTTATTTACATCCATATCCTTTCTTACGACAAGCTGTTCCTTTACTTTAATTTGTATCTATGTGTAACGACAGATCGTCTCTCATGTTTATTTAGATCCATATCCTTTCTTACTACAAGATGTTTCTTTACTTTAAGTTGTGTCTACGTATAATGTTGGATAGTCTCTAGTGTTTATCTAGATCCATATCCTTTCTTACTACAATATGTTTCATTACTTTAAGTTGTGTCTACGTGTAATGTTGGATAGTCTCTAGTGTTTATTTAGATCCATATCCTTTCTTACTACAAATATGCTTCTTTACTTTAAGTTGTGTCTACGTGTAATGTTGGATAGTCTGTAGTGTTTATTTAAATCCATATCCTTTCTTACTACAAGCTGTTTCTTTAATTTAAGTTGTGTCTACGTGTAATGTTGGATAGTCTGTAGTGTTTATTTAGATCCATATCTTTTCTGACTACAAGATGTTTCTTTACTTTAAGTTGTGTCTACGTGTAATGTTGGATAGTCTGTAGTGTTTATTTAAATCCATATCCTTTCTTGCTACAAGGTGTTTCTTTACTTTAAGTTGTGTCTACGTGTAATGTTGGATAGTCTGTAGTGTTTATTTAAATCCATATCCTTTCTTACTACAATATGTTTTTTTACTTTAAGTTGTGTCTACGTGTAATGTTGGATAGTCTCTAGTGTTTATTTAGATCCATATCCTTTCTTACTACAATATGTTTCTTTACTTTAAGTTGTGTTTACGTGTAATGTTGGATAGTCTCTAGTGTTTATTTAAATCCATATACTTTCTTACTACAAGATGTTTCTTTACTTTAAGTTGTGTCTACGTGTAATGTTGGATAGTCTGTAGTGTTTATTTAGATCCATATCCTTTCTTACTACAATATGTTTCTTTACTTTAAGTTGTGTTTACGTGTAATGTTGGATAGTCTCTAGTGTTTATTTAAATCTATATCCTTTCTTACTACAAGATGTTTCTTTACTATAAGTTGTGTTTACGTGTAATGTTGGATAGTCTCTAGTGTTCATTTAAATCCATATCCTTTCTTACTACAATATGTTTCTTTACTTTAAGTTGTGTCTACGTGTAATGTTGGATAGTCTGTAGTGTTTATTTAGATCCATATCCTTTCTTACTACAATATGTTTCTTTACTTTAAGTTGTGTCTACGTATAATGTTGGATAGTCTCTAGTGTTTATTTCAATCCATATCCTTTCTTACTACAATATGTTTCTTTACTTTAAGTTGTGTCTACGTGTAATGTTGGATAGTCTGTAGTGTTTATTTAGATTCATATCCTTTCTTACTACAAGATGTTTCTTTACTTTCAGTTGTGTCTACGTGTAATGTTGGATAGTCTGTAGTGTTTATTTAAATCCTTATCCTTTCTTACTACAAGATGTTTCTTTACTTTAAGTTGTGTCTACGTGTAATGTTGGATAGTCTCTAGTGTTCATTTAAATCCATATCCTTTCTTACTACAATATGTTTCTTTACTCTAAATTGTGTTCCTTTTCTTGAATATTTTTCTATGTGTAATGTTAGATAGTCTCTCATGTTCATTTACATCCATATCCTTTCTTACGACAAGCTGATCCTTTGCTTTAATTTGTATCTATGTGTAACGACAGATCGTCTCTCATCTTTATTTAGATCCATATCCTTTCTTACTACAAGATGTTTCTTTACTTTAAGTTGTGTCTACGTGTAATGTTGGATAGTCTCTAGTGTTTATTTACATCCATATCCTTTCTTACGACAAGCTGTTCCTTTTCTTTAATTTGTATCTATGTGTAACGACAGATCGTCTCTCATGTTTATTTAGATCCATATCCTTTCTTACTACGAGATGTTTCTTTACTTTAAGTTGTGTCTACGTGTAATGTTGGATAGTCTCTAGTGTTTATTTAAATCCATATCCTTTCTTACTACAATATGTTTCATTACTTTAAGTTGTGTCTACGTGTAATGTTGGATAGTCTCTAGTGTTTATTTAGATCCATATCCTTTCTTACTACAAATATGCTTCTGTACTTTAAGTTGTGTCTACGTGTAATGTTGGATAGTCTGTAGTGTTTATTTAAATCCATATCCTTTCTTACTACAAGATGTTTCTTTACTTTAAGTTGTGTCTACGTGTAATGTTGGATAGTCTGTAGTGTTTATTTAAATCCATATCCTTTCTTGCTACAATATGTTTCTTTACTTTATTTTGTATCTATGTGTAACGACAGATCGGCTCTCATGTTTATTTAGATCCATATTCTTTCTTACTACAAGATGTTTCTTTACTTTAAGTTGTGTCTACGTGTAATGTTGGATAGTCTGTAGTGTTTATTTAAATCCATATCCTTTCTTACTACAAGATGTTTCTTTACTTTAAGTTGTGTCTACGTGTAATGTTGGATAGTCTCTAGTGTTTATTTAAATCCATATCCTTTCTTACTACAAGATGTTTCTTTACTTTCAGTTGTGTCTACGTGTAATGTTGGATAGTCTGTAGTGTTTATTTAAATCCATATACTTTCTTACTACAAGATGTTTCTTTACTTTCAGTTGTGTCTACGTGTAATGTTGGATAGTCTGTAGTGTTTATTTAAATCCATATCCTTTCTTACTACAAGATGTTTCTTTACTTTAAGTTGTGTCTACGTGTATTGTTGGATAGTCTCTAGTGTTTATTTAAATCCATATACTTTCTTACTACAAGATGTTTCTTTACTTTCAGTTGTGTCTACGTGTAATGTTGGATAGTCTGTAGTGTTTATTTAAATCCTTATCCTTTCTTACTACAAGATGTTTCTTTACTTTAAGTTGTGTCTACGTGTAATGTTGGATAGTCTCTAGTGTTTATTTAAATCCATATCATTTCTTACTACAATATGTTTCTTTACTCTAAATTGTGTTCCTTTTCTTGAATATTTTTCTATGTGTAATGTTAGATAGTCTCTCATGTTCATTTACATCCATATCGTTTCTTACGACAAGCTGTTCCTTTACTTTAATTTGTATCTATGTGTAACGACAGATAGTCTCTCATGTTTATTTAGATCCATTTCCTTTCTTACTACAAGATGTTTGTTTACTTTAAGTTGTGTCCACGTGTAATGTTGGATAGTCTGTAGTGTTTATTTAAATCCAAATCCTTTCTTACTACAATATGTTTCTTTACTTTAAGTTGTGTCTACGTGTAATGTTGGATAGTCTGTAGTGTTTATTTAAATCCATATCCTTTCTTACTACAATATGTTTCTTTACTTTAAGTTGTCTCTACGTGTAATGTTGGATAGTCTCTAGTGTTTATTTAAATCCATATCCTTTCTTACTACAAGATGTTTCTTTACTTTAAGATGTGTCTACGTGTAATGTTGGATAGTCTGTAGTGTTTATTTAGATCCATATCCTTTCTTACTACAAGATGTTTCTTTACTTTAAGTTGTGTTTACGTGTAATGTTGGATAGTCTGTAGTGTTTATTTAAATCCATATCCTTTCTTACTACAAGATGTTTCTTTACTTTAAGATGTGTCTACGTGTAATGTTGGATAGTCTGTAGTGTTTATTTAGATCCATATCCTTTCTTACTACAAGATGTTTCTTTACTTTAAGCTGTGTCTACGTGTAATGTTGGATAGTCTCTAGTGTTTATTTAAATCCATATCCTTTCTTACTACAAGATGTTTCTTTACCTTAAGTTGTGTCTACGTGTAATGTTGGATAGTCTGTAGTGTTTATTTAGATCCACATCCTTTCTTACTACAAGATGTTTCTTTACTTTCAGTTGTGTCTACGTGTAATGTTGGATAGTCTCTAGTGTTTATTTAAATCCATATACTTTCTTACTACAATATGCTTCTTTACTTTAAGTTGTGTCTACGTGTAATGTTGGATAGTCTGTAGTGTTTATTTAGATCATATCCTTTCTTACTACAATATGTTTCTTTACTTTCAGTTGTGTCTACGTGTAATGTTGGATAGTCTGTAGTGTTTATTTAAATCCATATCCTTTCTTACTACAAGATGTTTCTTTACTTTAAGTTGTGTCTACGTGTAATGTTGGATAGTCTCTAGTGTTCATTTCAATCCATATCCTTTCTTACTACAATATGTTTCTTTACTCTAAATTGTGTTCCTTTTCTTGAATATTTTTCTATGTGTAATGTTAGATAGTCTCTAGTGTTTATTTACATACATATCCTTTCTTACGACAAGCTGATCCTTTGCTTTAATTTGTATCTATGTGTAACGACAGATCGTCTCTCATCTTTATTTAGATCCATATCCTTTCTTACTACAAGATGTTTCTTTACTTTAAGTTGTGTCTACGTGTAATGTTGGATAGTCTCTAGTGTTTATTTAGATCCATATCCTTTCTTACTACAAGATGTTTCTTTACTTTAAGTTGTGTCTACGTGTAATGTTGGATAGTCTCTCATCTTTATTTAGATCCATATCCTTTCTTACTACAAGATGTTTCTTTACTTTAAGTTGTGTCTACGTGTAATGTTGGATAGTCTCTAGTGTTTATTTAGATCCATATCCTTTCTTACTACAAGATGTTTCTTTACTTTAAGTTGTGTCTACGTATAATGTTGGATAGTCTCTAGTGTTTATTTAAATCCATATCCTTTCTTACTACAATATGTTTCTTTACTTTAAGTTGTGTCTACGTGTAATGTTGGATAGTCTCTAGTGTTTATTTACATCCATATCCTTTCTTACGACAAGCTGTTCCTTTTCTTTAATTTGTATCTATGTGTAACGATAGATCGTCTCTCATGTTTATTTAGATCCATATCCTTTCTTACTACAAGATGTTTCTTTACTTTAAGTTGTGTCTACGTGTAATGTTGGATAGTCTCTAGTGTTTATTTAGATCCATATCCTTTCTTACTACAATATGTTTCATTACTTTAAGTTGTGTCTACGTGTAATGTTGGATAGTCTCTAGTGTTTATTTAGATCCATATCCTTTCTTACTACAAATATGTTTCTTTACTTTAAGTTGTGTCTACGTGTAATGTTGGATAGTCTGTAGTGTTTATTTAAATCCATATCCTTTCTTACTACAAGATGTTTCTTTACTTTAAGTTGTGTCTACGTGTAATGTTGGATAGTCTGTAGTGTTTATTTAAATCCATATCCTTTCTTGCTACAATATGTTTCTTTACTTTAATTTGTATCTATGTGTAACGACAGATCGTCTCTCATGTTTATTTAGATCCATATCCTTTCTTACTACAAGATGTTTCTTTACTTTAAGTTGTGTCTACGTGTAATGTTGCATAGTCTCTAGTGTTTATTTAGATCCATATCCTTTCTTACTACAAGATGTTTCTTTACTTTAAGTTGTGTCTACGTGTAATGTTGGATAGTCTCTAGTGTTTATTTAAATCCATATCCTTTCTTACTACAAGATGTTTCTTTACTTTAAGTTGTGTCTACGTGTAATGTTGGATAGTCTCTAGTGTTTATTTAAATCCATATCATTTCTTACTACAATATGTTTCTTTATTCTAAATTGTGTTCCTTTTCTTGAATATTTTTCTATGTGTAATGTTAGATAGTCTCTCATGTTCATTTACATCCATATCGTTTCTTACGACAAGCTGTTCATTTACTTTAATTTGTATCTATGTGTAACGACAGATAGTCTCTCATGTTTTTTAGATCCATATCCTTTCTTACTACAAGATGTTTCTTTACTTTAAGTTGTGTCTACGTGTAATGTTGGATAGTCTGTAGTGTTTATTTAAATCCATATCCTTTCTTACTACAAGATGTTTCTTTACTTTAAGTTGTGTCTACGTGTAATGTTGGATAGTCTCTAGTGTTTATTTAGATCCATATCCTTTCTTACTACAATATGTTTCTTTACTTTAAGTTGTCTCTACGTGTAATGTTGGATAGTCCCTAGTGTTTATTTAAATCCATATCCTTTCTTACTACAAGATGTTTCTTTACTTTAAGATGTGTCTACGTGTAATGTTGGATAGTCTGTAGTGTTTATTTAGATCCATATCCTTTCTTACTACAAGATGTTTCTTTACTTTAAGTTGTGTCTACGTGTAATGTTGGATAGTCTGTAGTGTTTATTTAGATCCATATCCTTTCTTACTACAAGATGTTTCTTTACTTTCAGTTGTGTCTATGTGTAATGTTGGATAGACTGTAGTGTTTATTTAAATCCATATCCTTTCTTACTACAAGATGTTTCTTTACTTTAAGTTGTGTCTACGTGTAATGTTGGATAGTCTCTAGTGTTTATTTAAATCCATATCCTTTCTTACTACAAGATGTTTCTTTACTTTAAGTTGTGTCTACGTGTAATGTTGGATAGTCTCTAGTGTTTATTTAAATCCATATCCTTTCTTACTACAAGATGTTTCTTTACTTTAAGTTGTGTCTACGTGTAATGTTGGATAGTCTGTAGTGTTTATTTAGATCCATATCCTTTCTTACTACAAGATGTTTCTTTACTTTCAGTTGTGTCTATGTGTAATGTTGGATAGACTGTAGTGTTTATTTAAATCCATATCCTTTCTTACTACAAGATGTTTCTTTACTTTAAGTTGTGTCTACGTGTAATGTTGGATAGTCTCTAGTGTTTATTTAAATCCATATCCTTTCTTACTACAAGATGTTTCTTTACTTTAAGTTGTGTCTACGTGTAATGTTGGATAGTCTCTAGTGTTTATTTAAATCCATATCATTTCTTACTACAATATGTTTCTTTACTCTAAATTGTGTTCCTTTTCTTGAATATTTTTCTATGTGTAATGTTAGATAGTCTCTCATGTTCATTTACATCCATATCGTTTCTTACGACAAGCTGTTCCTTTACTTTAATTTGTATCTATGTGTAACGACAGATAGTCTCTCATGTTTTTTAGATCCATATCCTTTCTTACTACAAGATGTTTCTTTACTTTAAGTTGTGTCTACGTGTAATGTTGGATAGTCTGTAGTGTTTATTTAAATCCATATCCTTTCTTACTACAAGATGTTTCTTTACTTTAAGTTGTGTCTACGTGTAATGTTGGATAGTCTCTAGTGTTTATTTAGATCCATATCCTTTCTTACTACAATATGTTTCTTTACTTTAAGTTGTCTCTACGTGTAATGTTGGATAGTCCCTAGTGTTTATTTAAATCCATATCCTTTCTTACTACAAGATGTTTCTTTACTTTAAGATGTGTCTACGTGTAATGTTGGATAGTCTGTAGTGTTTATTTAGATCCATATCCTTTCTTACTACAAGATGTTTCTTTACTTTAACTTATGTCTACGTGTAATGTTGGATAGTCTCTAGTGTTTATTTAAATCCATATCCTTTCTTACTACAAGATGTTTCTTTACTTTAAGTTGTGTCTACGTGTAATGTTGGATAGTCTGTAGTGTTTATTTAGATCCATATCCTTTCTTACTACAATATGTTTCTTTACTTTAAGTTGTGTTTACGTGTAATGTTGGATAGTCTTTAGTGTTTATTTAGATCCATATCCTTTCTTACTACAATATGTTTCTTTACTTTAAGTTGTCTCTACGTGTAATGTTGGATAGTCCCTAGTGTTTATTTAAATCCATATCCTTTCTTACTACAAGATGTTTCTTTACTTTAAGATGTGTCTACGTGTAATGTTGGATAGTCTGTAGTGTTTATTTAGATCCATATCCTTTCTTACTACAAGATGTTTCTTTACTTTAACTTATGTCTACGTGTAATGTTGGATAGTCTCTAGTGTTTATTTTAATCCATATCCTTTCTTACTACAAGATGTTTCTTTACTTTAAGTTGTGTCTACGTGTAATGTTGGATAGTCTGTAGTGTTTATTTAGATCCATATCCTTTCTTACTACAATATGTTTCTTTACTTTAAGTTGTGTCTACGTGTAATGTTGGATAGTCTCTAGTATTTATTTAAATCCGTATCCTTTCTCACTACAATATGTTTCTTTACTTTAAGTTGTGTCTACGTGTAATGTTGGATAGTCTGTAGTGTTTATTTAGATTCATATCCTTTCTTACTACAATTTGTTTCTTTACTTTCAGTTGTGTCTATGTGTAATGTTGGATAGACTGTAGTGTTTATTTAAATCCATATCCTTTCTTACTACAAGATGTTTCTTTACTTTAAGTTGTGTCTACGTGTAATGTTGGATAGTCTCTAGTGTTTATTTAAATCCATATCCTTTCTTACTACAATATGTTTCTTTACTCTGAATTGTGTTCCTTTTCTTGAATATTTTTCTATGTGTAATGTTAGATAGTCTCTCATGTTCATTTACATCCATATCCTTTCTTACGACAAGCTATTCCTTTACTTTAATTTGTATCTATGTGTAACGACAGATCGTCTCTCATGTTTATTTAGATCCATATCCTTTCTTACTACAAGATGTTTCTTTACTTTAAGTTGTGTCTACGTGTAATGTTGGATAGTCTCTAGTGTTTATTTAGATCGATATCCTTTCTTACTACAATATGCTTCTTTACTTTAAGTCTAGTGTTTATTTAAATCCATATCCTTTCTTACTACAAGATGTTTCTTTACTTTAAGTTGTGTCTACGTGTAATGTTGGATAGTCTCTAGTGTTTATTTACATCCATATCCTTTCTTACGACAAGCTGTTCCTTTACTTTAATTTGTATCTATGTGTAACGAGAGATCGTCTCTCATGTTTATTTAGATCCATATCCTTTCTTACTACAAGATGTTTCTTTACTTTAAGTTGTGTCTACGTGTAATATTGGATAGTCTCTAGTGTTTATTTAGATCCATATCATTTCTTACTACAATATGTTTCTTTACTTTAAGTTGTGTCTACGTGTAATGTTGGATAGTCTGTAGTGTTTACTTAAATCCATATCCTTTCTTACTACAAGATGTTTCTTTACTTTAAGTTGTGTCTACGTGTAATGTTGGATAGTCTCTAGTGTTTATTTAAATCCATATCCTTTCTTACTACAAGATGTTTCTTTACTTTAAGTTGTGTCTACGTGTAATGTTGGATAGTCTCTAGTGTTTATTTAAATCCATATCATTTCTTACTACAATATATTTCTTTACTCTAAATTGTGTTCCTTTTCTTGAATATTTTTCTATGTGTAATGTTAGATAGTCTCTCATGTTCATTTACATCCATATCGTTTCTTACGACAAGCTGTTCCTTTACTTTAATTTGTATCTATGTGTAACGACAGATAGTCTCTCATGTTTTTTAGATCCATATCCTTTCTTACTACAAGATGTTTCTTTACTTTAAGTTGTGTCTACGTGTAATGTTGGATAGTCTGTAGTGTTTATTTAAATCCATATCCTTTCTTACTACAAGATGTTTCTTTACTTTAAGTTGTGTCTACGTGTAATGTTGGATAGTCTCTAGTATTTATTTAGATCCATATCCTTTCTTACTACAAGATGTTTCTTTACTTTAAGCTGTGTCTACGTGTAATGTTGGATAGTCTCTAGTGTTTATTTAAATCCATATCCTTTCTTACTACAATATGTTTCTTTACTTTAAGTTGTCTCTACGTGTAATGTTGGATAGTCCCTAGTGTTTATTTAAATCCATATCCTTTCTTACTACAAGATGTTTCTTTACTTTAAGATGTGTCTACGTGTAATGTTGGATAGTCTGTAGTGTTTATTTAGATCCATATCCTTTCTTACTACAAGATGTTTCTTTACTTTAACTTATGTCTACGTGTAATGTTGGATAGTCTCTAGTGTTTATTTAAATCCATATCCTTTCTTACTACAAGATGTTTCTTTACTTTAAGTTGTGTCTACGTGTAATGTTGGATAGTCTGTAGTGTTTATTTAGATCCATATCCTTTCTTACTACAATATGTTTCTTTACTTTAAGTTGTGTTTACGTGTAATGTTGGATAGTCTTTAGTGTTTATTTAGATCCATATCCTTTCTTACTACAATATGTTTCTTTACTTTAAGTTGTCTCTACGTGTAATGTTGGATAGTCCCTAGTGTTTATTTAAATCCATATCCTTTCTTACTACAAGATGTTTCTTTACTTTAAGATGTGTCTACGTGTAATGTTGGATAGTCTGTAGTGTTTATTTAGATCCATATCCTTTCTTACTACAAGATGTTTCTTTACTTTAACTTATGTCTACGTGTAATGTTGGATAGTCTCTAGTGTTTATTTTAATCCATATCCTTTCTTACTACAAGATGTTTCTTTACTTTAAGTTGTGTCTACGTGTAATGTTGGATAGTCTGTAGTGTTTATTTAGATCCATATCCTTTCTTACTACAATATGTTTCTTTACTTTAAGTTGTGTCTACGTGTAATGTTGGATAGTCTCTAGTATTTATTTAAATCCGTATCCTTTCTCACTACAATATGTTTCTTTACTTTAAGTTGTGTCTACGTGTAATGTTGGATAGTCTGTAGTGTTTATTTAGATTCATATCCTTTCTTACTACAATTTGTTTCTTTACTTTCAGTTGTGTCTATGTGTAATGTTGGATAGACTGTAGTGTTTATTTAAATCCATATCCTTTCTTACTACAAGATGTTTCTTTACTTTAAGTTGTGTCTACGTGTAATGTTGGATAGTCTCTAGTGTTTATTTAAATCCATATCCTTTCTTACTACAATATGTTTCTTTACTCTGAATTGTGTTCCTTTTCTTGAATATTTTTCTATGTGTAATGTTAGATAGTCTCTCATGTTCATTTACATCCATATCCTTTCTTACGACAAGCTATTCCTTTACTTTAATTTGTATCTATGTGTAACGACAGATCGTCTCTCATGTTTATTTAGATCCATATCCTTTCTTACTACAAGATGTTTCTTTACTTTAAGTTGTGTCTACGTGTAATGTTGGATAGTCTCTAGTGTTTATTTAGATCGATATCCTTTCTTACTACAATATGCTTCTTTACTTTAAGTCTAGTGTTTATTTAAATCCATATCCTTTCTTACTACAAGATGTTTCTTTACTTTAAGTTGTGTCTACGTGTAATATTGGATAGTCTCTAGTGTTTATTTAGATCCATATCATTTCTTACTACAATATGTTTCTTTACTTTAAGTTGTGTCTACGTGTAATGTTGGATAGTCTGTAGTGTTTACTTAAATCCATATCCTTTCTTACTACAAGATGTTTCTTTACTTTAAGTTGTGTCTACGTGTAATGTTGGATAGTCTGTAGTGTTTATTTAAATCCATATCCTTTCTTGCTACAATATGTTCCTTTACTTTAATTTGTATCTATGTGTAACGACAGATCGTCTCTCATGTTTATTTAGATCCATATCCTTTCTTACTACAAGATGTTTCTTTACTTTAAGTTGTGTCTACGTGTAATGTTGGATAATCTCTAGTGTTTATTTAGATCCATTTCCTTTCTTACTACAATATGTTTCTTTACTTTAAGTTGTGTCTACGTGTAATGTTGGATAGTCTCTAGTGTTTATTTAAGTCCATATCCTTTCTTACTACAAGTTGTTTCTTTACTTTAAGTTGTGTCTACGTGTAATGTTGGATAGTCTCTAGTGTTTATTTAAATCCATATCCTTTCTTACTACAATATGTTTCTTTACTCTAAATTGTGTTCCTTTTCTTGAATAATTTTCTATGTGTAATGTTAGATAGTCTCTCATGTTCATTTACATCCATATCGTTTCTTACGACAAGCTGTTCCTTTACTTTAATTTGTATCTATGTGTAACGACAGATCGTCTCTCATGTTTATTTAGATCCATATCCTTTCTTACTACAAGATGTTTCTTTACTTTAAGTTGTGTCTACGTGTAATGTTGGATAGTCTCTAGTGTTTATTTAGATCCATATCCTTTCTTACTACAATATGTTTCATTACTTTAAGTTGTGTCTACGTGTAATGTTGGATAGTCTGTAGTGTTTATTTAGATCCATATCCTTTCTTACTACAAGATGTTTCTTTACTTTAAGTTGTGTCTACGTGTAATGTTGGATAGTCTGTAGTGTTTATTTAAATCCATATCCTTTCTTACTACAATATGTTTCTTTACTTTAAGTTGTGTCTACGTGTAATGTTGGATAGTCTGTAGTGTTTATTTAAATCCATATCCTTTCTTACTACAAGATGTTTCTTTACTTTAAGTTGTGTCTACGTGTAATGTTGGATAGTCTGTAGTGTTTATTTAAATCCATATCCTTTCTTACTACAATATGTTTCTTTACTTTCAGTTGTGTCTACGTGTAATGTTGGATAGTCTCTAGTGTTTATTTAGATCCATATCCTTTCTTACTACAATATGTTTCTTTACTTTAAGTTGTGTCTACGTGTAAAGTTGGATAGTCTGTAGTGTTTATTTCAATCCGTATCCTTTCTTACTACAAGATGTTTCTTTACTTTAAGTTGTGTCTACGTGTAATGTTGGATAGTCTGTAGTGTTTATTTAAATCCATATCCTTTCTTACTACAAGATGTTTCTTTACTATAAGTTGTGTCTACGTGTAATGTTGGATAGTCTGTAGTGTTTATTTAAATCCATATCCTTTCTTACTACAATATGTTTCTTTACTTTAAGTTGTGTCTACGTGTAATGTTGGATAGTCTCTAGTGTTTATTTAGATCCATATCCTTTCTTACTACAATATGTTTCTTTACTTTAAGTTGTGTCTACGTGTAATGTTGGATAGTCTGTAGTGTTTATTTAAATCCATATCCTTTCTTACTACAATATGTTTCATTACTTTAAGTTGTGTCTACGTGTAATGTTGGATAGTCTGTAGTGTTTATTTAAATCCATATCCTTTCTTACTACAATATGTTTCTTTACTTTAAGTTGTGTCTACGTGTAATGTTGGATAGTCTCTAGTGTTTATTTAGATCCATATCCTTTCTTACTACAATATGTTTCTTTACTTTAAGTTGTGTCTACGTGTAATGTTGGATAGTCTCTAGTGTTTATTTAGATCCATATCCTTTCTTACTACAATATGTTTCTTTACTTTAAGTTGTGTCTACGTGTAATGTTGGATAGTCTGTAGTGTTTATTTAAATCCATATCCTTTCTTACTACAAGATGTTTCTTTACTTTAAGTTGTGTCTACGTGTAATGTTGGATAGTCTGTAGTGTTTATTTAAATCCATATCCTTTCTTACTACAAGATGTTTCTTTACTTTAAGTTGTGTCTATGTGTAATGTTGGATAGTCTCTAGTGTTTATTTAAATCCATATCCTTTCTTACTACAATATGTTTCTTTACTTTAAGTTGTGTCTACGTGTAAAGTTGGATAGTCTGTAGTGTTTATTTAAATCCATATCCTTTCTTACTACAATATGTTTCTTTACTTTAAGTTGTGTCTACGTGTAATGTTGGATAGTCTGTAGTGTTTATTTAAATCCATATTCTTTCTTACTACAATATGTTTCTTTACTTTAAGTTGTGTCTACGTGTAATGTTGGATAGTCTGTAGTGTTTATTTAAATCCATATCCTTTCTTACTACAATATGTTTCTTTACTTTAAGTTGTGTCTACGTGTAATGTTGGATAGTCTCTAGTGTTTATTTAGATCCATATCCTTTCTTACTACAATATGATTCTTTACTTTACGTTGTGTCTACGTGTAATGTTGGATATTCTCTAGTGTTTATTTAAATCCATATCCTTTCTTACTAGAATATGTTTCTTTACTTTAAGTTGTGTCTACGTGTAAAGTTGGATAGTCTGTAGTGTTTATTTAAATCCATTTCCTTTCTTACTACAATATGTTTCTTTACTTTAAGTTGCGTCTACGTGCAATGTTGGATAGTCTGTAGTGTTTATTTAGATCCATATCCTTTCTTACTAATATATGATTGTTAGTGTAAACATGGTTTATTTCATAGATTGAAATTTTTCAAGTTCATAGCTATGTCGAAAACGTCATAGTATAACAAACACTCCACAACCCGTTCGCAGCACCTTTTTCAGGAAATAAAACGACATAAACTAGGAAATATATGGTTTGCCAGTTTGAATTACGGATAAAAAAATTGCATTCTTCCTCATTAAACGTGTTGAAAGTGTGGGAACTAATAAACATCAAAGTGCACTTACTATAATAATAAATCTTTATAATAATGTTTTAAATCAAATGTATTCATCTTAGGCTTCATTGATGTAATCAGTTCTCAATAGAATATTAACGTTGAACACATTTCAAATGTTGTGAAGCAATTAGTATTAACTTTTTATATAGAAAATCGAATGTTTTTTGGACATTATCTTTACATAGAGTTTCTTGTTGCCTTATTTCCATAAATGATTTATTTCCGTTTTGTAATCGTTTGATGATAATTCGATAGATCATAAATGAATATAATTAAATTATGATCTACTAAATAAGAGTGACAATTGATTTCGATTATGATATCCTTGATGAATTTTAAAGCTAAAACTGAAAATCTCATTCACTATCATTTCAGGAGTTAATTAAATTAAATTGGAAATCGAAAACATTTAAAATTCAACGGAATAAAATCCACTGTTTTCCTGTTATTAAAAAATATACACGTTGTCTTAGATAACAGAGACAGATGATGACAATGTTTCTATTGTATCTTAAAACTGAAAGCCAGGAGGAAGTACTATCACATTAAGCATGTTAAAATTTGCAGATATGGTGATGAAAATACCCATCGTATATTCCATTAAAATAACAAGCAGTAGAACAAACACTTTAAAATAACAAGCAGTAGAACAAACACTTTAAAATAACAAGCAGTAGAACAAACACTTTAAAATAACAAGCAGTAGAACAAACACTTTAAAAACAAACAAAAAGCAGAAAACATAAAACAAAACAACATACAAAAAATAAATGAAAAAATTGACTAAAAATAAATTTAAGAACAAAAACGAAAAAAAAGCACACAAAAAAGAACAAGAACATCAACAACAAGAGGAAAAAACCAACGATAAATCCCCTCCCAAAAAACCCAAAACATTAGAATATAAAATACGCAAAAAAGGATAACAACAAAAAACCAAAGCAATTAAACAATCAAAATATGAATGAACAAGCACGAAACCAGAATATCGATAATTGAGCTTTTAGATTTTATAATAAGTTCACTACACATTCCACAAGTTAGGTTTTAGATTTTATAATAAGTTCACTACACAGTCCACAAGTTAGGTTTTAGATTTTATAATAAGTTCACTACACAGTCCACAAGTTAGGTTCTTAGATTTTATAATAAGTTCACTGCACAGTCCACAAGTTAGGTTTTAGATTTTATAATAAGTTCACTACACAGTCCACAAGTTAGGTTCTTAGATTTTATAATAAGTTCACTACACAGTCCACAAGTTACGTTCTTAGATTTTATAATAAGTTCACTACACAGTCCACAAGTTAGGTTTTAGATTTTATAATAAGTTCACTACACAGTCCACAAGTTAGGTTCTTAGATTTTATAATAAGTTCACTACACAGTCCACAAGTTAGGTTCTTAGATTTTATAATAAGTTCACTACACAGTCCACAAGTTAGGTTCTTAGATTTTATAATAAGTTCACTACACAGTCCACAAGTTAGGTTCTTAGATTTTATAATAAGTTCACTACACAGTCCACAAGTTAGGTTCTTAGATTTTATAATAAGTTCACTACACAGTCCACAAGTTAGGTTCTTAGATTTTATAATAAGTTCACTACACAGTCCACAAGTTAGGTTCTTAGATTT
Organism: Bathymodiolus septemdierum; assembly: GCA_963383655.1. Classification (NCBI taxonomy): domain Eukaryota; kingdom Metazoa; phylum Mollusca; class Bivalvia; order Mytilida; family Modiolidae; genus Bathymodiolus; species Bathymodiolus septemdierum. The sequence continues at coordinate 130,146,743 of OY726518.1, forward strand.
TATAATAAGTTCACTACACAGTCCACAAGTTAGGTTCTTAGATTTTATAATAAGTTCACTACACAGTCCACAAGTTAGGTTCTTAGATTTTATAATAAGTTCACTACACAGTCCACAAGTTAGGTTCTTAGATTTTATAATAAGTTCACTACACAGTCCACAAGTTAGGTTTTAGATTTTATAATAAGTTCACTACACAGTCCACAAGTTAAGTTCTTAGATTTTATAATAAGTTCACTACACAGTCCACAAGTTAGGTTCTTAGATTTTATAATAAGTTCACTACACAGTCCACAAGTTAAGTTCTTAGATTTTATAATAAGTTCACTACACAGTCCACAAGTTAGGTTCTTAGATTTTATAATAAGTTCACTACACAGTCCACAAGTTAGGTTCTTAGATTTTATAATAAGTTCACTACACAGTCCACAAGTTAGGTTTTAGATTTTATAATAAGTTCACTACACAGTCCACAAGTTAGGTTTTAGATTTTATAATAAGTTCACTACACAGTCCACAAGTTAGGTCTTAGATTTTATAATAAGTTCACTACACAGTCCACAAGTTAGGTTCTAAGATGTTATAATAAGTTCACTACACAGTCCACAAGTTAGGTTCTTAGATTTTATAATAAGTTCATTACACAGTCCACAAGTTAGGTTCTTAGATTTTATAATAAGTTCACTACACAGTCCACAAGTTAGGTTCTTAGATTTTATAATAAGTTCACTACACAGTCCACAAGTTAAGTTCTTAGATTTTATAATAAGTTCACTACACAGTCCACAAGTTAGGTTTTAGATTTTATAATAAGTTCACTACACAGTCCACAAGTTAAGTTCTTAGATTTTATAATAAGTTCACTACACAGTCCACAAGTTAGGTTCTTAGATTTTATAATAAGTTCACTACACAATCCACAAGTTAGGTTCTTAGATTTTATAATAAGTTCACTACACAGTCCACAAGTTAGGTTCTTAGATTTTATAATAAGTTCACTACACAGTCCACAAGTTAGGTCTTAGATTTTATAATAAGTTCACTACACAGTCCACAAGTTAAGTTCTTAGATTTTATAATAAGTTCACTACACAGTCCACAAGTTAGGTTCTTAGATTTTATAATAAGTTCACTACACAGTCCACAAGTTAGGTTCTTAGATTTTATAATAAGTTCACTACACAGTCCACAAGTTAGGTTTTAGATTTTATAATAAGTTCACTACACAGTCCACAAGTTAGGTTCTTAGATTTTATAATAAGTTCACTACACAGTCCACAAGTTAGGTCTTAGATTTTATAATAAGTTCACTACACAGTCCACAAGTTAAGTTCTTAGATTTTATAATAAGTTCACTACACAGTCCACAAGTTAAGTTCTTAGATTTTATAATAAGTTCACTACACAGTCCACAAGTTAGGTTTTAGATTTTATAATAAGTTCACTATACAGTCCACAAGTTAGGTTCTTAGATTTTATAATAAGTTCACTACACAGTCCACAAGTTAAGTTCTTAGATTTTATAATAAGTTCACTACACAGTCCACAAGTTAGGTTCTTAGATTTTATAATAAGTTCACTACACAGTCCACAAGTTAGGTTCTTAGATTTTATAATAAGTTCACTACACAGTCCACAAGTTAGGTTTTAGATTTTATAATAAGTTCACTACACAGTCCAGAAGTTACGTTCTTAGATTTTATAATAAGTTCACTACACAGTCCACAAGTTAGGTTCTTAGATTTTATAATAAGTTCACTACACAGTCCACAAGTTAGGTTCTTAGATTTTATAATAAGTTCACTACACAGTCCACAAGTTAGGTTCTTAGATTTTATAATAAGTTCACTACACAGTCCACAAGTTAGGTTTTAGATTTTATAATAAGTTCACTACACAGTCCACAAGTTAGGTTCTTAGATTTTATAATAAGTTCACTACACAGTCCACAAGTTAGGTTTTAGATTTTATAATAAGTTCACTACACAGTCCACAAGTTAGGTTCTTAGATTTTATAATAAGTTCACTACACAGTCCACCAGTTAGGTTCTTAGATTTTATAATAAGTTCACTACACAGTCCACAAGTTAGGTTTTAGATTTTATAATAAGTTCACTACACAGTCCACAAGTTAGGTTCTTAGATTTTATAATAAGTTCACTACACAGTCCACAAGTTAGGTTCTTAGATTTTATAATAAGTTCACTACACAGTCCACAAGTTAGGTTTTAGATTTTATAATAAGTTCACTACACAGTCCACAAGTTAGGTTCTTAGATTTTATAATAAGTTCACTACACAGTCCACAAGTTAGGTTCTTAGATTTTATAATAAGTTCACTACACAGTCCACAAGTTAGGTTCTTAGATTTTATAATAAGTTCACTGCACAGTCCACAAGTTAGGTTTTAGATTTTATAATAAGTTCACTACACAGTCCACAAGTTAGGTTCTTAGATTTTATAATAAGTTCACTACACAGTCCACAAGTTACGTTCTTAGATTTTATAATAAGTTCACTACACAGTCCACAAGTTAGGTTTTAGATTTTATAATAAGTTCACTACACAGTCCACAAGTTAGGTTCTTAGATTTTATAATAAGTTCACTACACAGTCCACAAGTTAGGTTCTTAGATTTTATAATAAGTTCACTACACAGTCCACAAGTTAGGTTCTTAGATTTTATAATAAGTTCACTACACAGTCCACAAGTTAGGTTCTTAGATTTTATAATAAGTTCACTACACAGTCCACAAGTTAGGTTCTTAGATTTTATAATAAGTTCACTACACAGTCCACAAGTTAGGTTCTTAGATTTTATAATAAGTTCACTACACAGTCCACAAGTTAGGTTCTTAGATTTTATAATAAGTTCACTACACAGTCCACAAGTTAGGTTCTTAGATTTTATAATAAGTTCACTACACAGTCCACAAGTTAGGTTCTTAGATTTTATAATAAGTTCACTACACAGTCCACAAGTTAGGTTCTTAGATTTTATAATAAGTTCACTACACAGTCCACAAGTTAGGTTTTAGATTTTATAATAAGTTCACTACACAGTCCACAAGTTAAGTTCTTAGATTTTATAATAAGTTCACTACACAGTCCACAAGTTAGGTTCTTAGATTTTATAATAAGTTCACTACACAGTCCACAAGTTAAGTTCTTAGATTTTATAATAAGTTCACTACACAGTCCACAAGTTAGGTTCTTAGATTTTATAATAAGTTCACTACACAGTCCACAAGTTAGGTTCTTAGATTTTATAATAAGTTCACTACACAGTCCACAAGTTAGGTTTTAGATTTTATAATAAGTTCACTACACAGTCCACAAGTTAGGTTTTAGATTTTATAATAAGTTCACTACACAGTCCACAAGTTAGGTTCTTAGATTTTATAATAAGTTCACTACACAGTCCACAAGTTAGGTTCTAAGATGTTATAATAAGTTCACTACACAGTCCACAAGTTAGGTTCTTAGATTTTATAATAAGTTCACTACACAGTCCACAAGTTAGGTTCTTAGATTTTATAATAAGTTCACTACACAGTCCACAAGTTAGGTTCTTAGATTTTATAATAAGTTCACTACACAGTCCACAAGTTAAGTTCTTAGATTTTATAATAAGTTCACTACACAGTCCACAAGTTAGGTTCTTAGATTTTATAATAAGTTCACTACACAGTCCACAAGTTAAGTTCTTAGATTTTATAATAAGTTCACTACACAGTCCACAAGTTAGGTTCTTAGATTTTATAATAAGTTCACTACACAGTCCACAAGTTAGGTTCTTAGATTTTATAATAAGTTCACTACACAGTCCACAAGTTAGGTTCTTAGATTTTATAATAAGTTCACTACACAGTCCACAAGTTAGGTCTTAGATTTTATAATAAGTTCACTACACAGTCCACAAGTTAAGTTCTTAGATTTTATAATAAGTTCACTACACAGTCCACAAGTTAGGTTCTTAGATTTTATAATAAGTTCACTACACAGTCCACAAGTTAGGTTCTTAGATTTTATAATAAGTTCACTACACAGTCCACAAGTTAGGTTCTTAGATTTTATAATAAGTTCACTACACAGTCCACAAGTTAGGTTCTTAGATTTTATAATAAGTTCACTACACAGTCCACAAGTTAGGTTCTTAGATTTTATAATAAGTTCACTACACAGTCCACAAGTTAGGTTCTTAGATTTTATAATAAGTTCACTACACAGTCCACAAGTTAGGTTCTTAGATTTTATAATAAGTTCACTACACAGTCCACAAGTTAGGTTCTTAGATTTTATAATAAGTTCACTACACAGTCCACAAGTTAGGTTCTTAGATTTTATAATAAGTTCACTACACAGTCCACAAGTTAGGTTCTTAGATTTTATAATAAGTTCACTACACAGTCCACAAGTTAGGTTCTTAGATTTTATAATAAGTTCACTACACAGTCCACAAGTTAGGTTCTTAGATTTTATAATAAGTTCACTACACAGTCCACAAGTTAGGTTTTAGATTTTATAATAAGTTCACTACACAGTCCACAAGTTAGGTTCTTAGATTTTATAATAAGTTCACTACACAGTCCACAAGTTAGGTTCTTAGATTTTATAATAAGTTCACTACACAGTCCACAAGTTAGGTTCTTAGATTTTATAATAAGTTCACTACACAGTCCACAAGTTAGGTTCTTAGATTTTATAATAAGTTCACTACACAGTCCACAAGTTAGGTTCTTAGATTTTATAATAAGTTCACTACACAGTCCACAAGTTAGGTTCTTAGATTTTATAATAAGTTCACTACACAGTCCACAAGTTAGGTTCTTAGATTTTATAATAAGTTCACTACACAGTCCACAAGTTAGGTTCTTAGATTTTATAATAAGTTCACTACACAGTCCACAAGTTAGGTTCTTAGATTTTATAATAAGTTCACTACACAGTCCACAAGTTAGGTTCTTAGATTTTATAATAAGTTCACTACACAGTCCACAAGTTAGGTTCTTAGATTTTATAATAAGTTCACTACACAGTCCACAAGTTAGGTTCTTAGATTTTATAATAAGTTCACTACACAGTCCACAAGTTAGGTTCTTAGATTTTATAATAAGTTCACTACACAGTCCACAAGTTAGGTTCTTAGATTTTATAATAAGTTCACTACACAGTCCACAAGTTAGGTTCTTAGATTTTATAATAAGTTCACTACACAGTCCACAAGTTAGGTTCTTAGATTTTATAATAAGTTCACTACACAGTCCACAAGTTAGGTTTTAGATTTTATAATAAGTTCACTACACAGTCCACAAGTTAGGTTTTAGATTTTATAATAAGTTCACTACACAGTCCACAAGTTAGGTTCTTAGATTTTA